>PVHY01000283.1:0-266830 GCA_004024945.1 Uropsilus gracilis | reverse complement strand
GAAATAAATACAACAACCTGGATGAGATGGATAGATTCTTAGAAAGATACAACTCCCCAAAATTAAACAAAGAAGATATAGAGAACTTAAATAAACCAATCACAAGCAGCGAAATTGAAGCAGTCATCAAAACTCTACCTAAAAACAAGAGCCCAGGACCTGATGGCTTTACAAATGAATTCTACCAGACATTCAAGGAAGAAATAATGCCCGCACTACTAAAGCTTTTCCAAAAAATTGAGAAAGAAGGAAAACTGCCAAACACATTCTATGAAGCAAACATCACACTCATACCAAAACCAAATAAGGAACAACACCAAGAAAGAAAACTATAGACCAATATCCTTAATGAACACAGATGCAAAAATCTTAAACAAAATACTGGCAAACCGAATCCAACGATGCATTAAAAGCATTATTCATCATGACCAAGTAGGATTTATCCCAGGGGCACAAGGATGGTTCAACATCCGGAAATCAATTAACATAATACATCACATCAACAAAGAGAAAAACAAAAACCACATGATCATATCAATAGATGCAGAGAAAGCATTTGACAAAGTCCAGCATCCATTCATGATAAAAGCCCTTGAAAAACTGGGTATTAAAGGAACTTATCTCAACATAATAAAAACCATCTATGACAAACCTACAGCAAATATCATCCTAAATGGAGAAAAAATAAAAGCAATCCAGCTGAGATCTGGAACTAGGCAATGATGTCCACTCTCTCCACTACTCTTTAACATTGTATTGGAAGTCCTAGCTAGGGCAATAAGGCAAGAGAAAGGAATAAAATGAATACAAATAGGTAAAGAGGAACTGAAGCTATCATTGTATGTGGATGATATGATTCTCTACATAGATGACCCCAAAAAATCAACAGAAAGATTACTTGAAATAATAAACCAGTTCGGTAAGGTAGCTGGATACAAAATCAACACACAGAAGTCAGTAGCTTTCCTATACACAAAAAGTCAAATAGAAGAGGAAGAAATCAGAAAAACCATCCCATTTACCATCGCACCAAAAAAATTAATATTTGGGAATAAACCTAACAAAAAACGTGAAAGAATTATACAAAGAAAATTTTAAAACACTCCTAAAAGAGATAGAAGAAGATGTAAGGAAATGGAGAGACATTCCCTGTTCATGGATTGGAAGAATTAATATTATCAAAATGACCATCTTACCAAAGGCAATCTATAGATTCAATGCAATCCCAATAAAAATCCCAATGACATTTTTTAAAGATATAGAACAAAAATTACTGATATTCATATGGAATAACAAAAGACCTCAAATATCCAAAAACCTCCTGACCAGAAAAAAAGAGAAAGGAGGTATTACAAGCCCAAACTTTAAACTATACTACAAAGCCATAATAATTAAAACAGCATGGTATTGGTACAAAAACAGACAGTGAGATCAATGAAACAGAATTGAGTGCCCTGAAATAAAACCACACATCTATAGTCAACTAATCTTCGATAAAAGTGTGAAAAACTTACCTTGGAACAAGGATAGCCTCTTCAATAAATGGTGCTGGGAAAATTGGACTAAGACATGCAAAAAATGGACCAAGAAATCTCCCTTACTCCATGTACAAAAATAAACTCAAAATGGATAAGAGACTTAGAGGTCAGACCTGAAACCATAGCATACATTGAGGAAAACATGGGCAAAACTCTCCATGAACTACAGTTCAGAAATCCCTTTCTGGAAACATCTACAGATGGCAAAAAAATGAAGGAAAACATCAACAGATGGGACTACATCAAACTAAAAAGCTTCTGTACAGCCAAAGAGACAACAGAAAAAACTAAAAGATGCCCAACTGAATGGGAAAAAATCTTTGCCCTCCACATGAGTGACAAGGGTTTAATAACGAAGATCCACAAGGAACTAACACAACTAAACAAAAGCAAAACAAAAAGCCCAATCATAAAATGGGGATAAGACACTTTTCCAAAGAGGAAATACAAATGGCCAACAGGCACATGAAAAACTGCTCAACTTCGCTGGGAATAAGAGAAATGCAAATCAAAACAACAATGAGATACCACCTTACACCAGTAAGAATGGCCCATATCCAAAGAACAGACAACAAGAATTGCTGGCGAGGATGTGGAGAGAAAGGAACACTACTACACTGTTGGTGGGAATGTAAACTAGTCCAACCACTATGGAAAGTTGTATGGAGGACACTCAAGTTAATGAAAATGGAATTACCATTTGACCCAGCAATTGCTCTCTTGGGAATCTACCCAAAAGAGACCTATATGTGGGTACAAAGGGACACCTGCGCTCGGATGTTTACTGCAGCACAATTTATAATTGCAAGGACATGGAAGCAACCTAAATGCCCCCAAACAGATGACTGGATGAAAAACTGTGGTACATATACACAATGGAATATTACTCATCAATTAAAAATGACAAATTTGATGAATTTATGGAAACCTGGATGTACCTAGAAGAAAGCATTCTAGCAGAAACGAGCCAGATAGAAAGGGACAGAAACCAAATGGTTTCACTAATACATGGTCAAACAAATGAAACTGCACAAGGGGAGAATGGAGACCAGCTGGAGTGGGTGGGAAGGGGAGGTGGTGGGTGACCCCCAGGGACTGAAATGATGTGAAATTAAAAAAAAAAAAAAAGAGTAGATGGGGAACTGACCTAGTCACCTGTGTCCTTCTCCAGCTGCCCCCAGACAGTATCAGACTCTAGTTTCTAGAGCAAGAGAGGGACCAGGACTATTGCCACACTCTGGGACTTCCTGGTGCTTTAGGACATGGATCCAGACCCCAAGGCCCAGACAGGGAAGCTACCCTCAGCAATAGTTTCGGAGTTAGGAGAACAAAGGAGCCTGTGCTTAACTGCTGGAAGGTGGAGTGCATCTTTATTTTTAAATTGTCAACAAGGGAATTCCCTGGAAATGGCCTCCCTTCCTAACTACTCCCTCTCACCCCACATCTACATTGGGGAGTCCTTCTTATTCATACCACCCTATGTCTACATATCTCATTGCATGTATCAAGCTGTATTTCAGTTATCTATTCTTGTAAACTGCCTTTTCCATGAAGCTATCAGAACCTTGAGGTCAGGGATTGTGTCCTATTAGTCTAACTATTCTATGTCTTCCCAACCACTAGCACCATGGCTCCAAGGTGATTGTTAACTAGTATTTGCTGAATGAAGGACCCAAACCATTAACATTGCTGTTCTGAGGTGACAATTTTTATTTATTTCTTTTCCTGTGAACTTCATGTGAACCTTTGTTTTGGAGGGGAAGAGAGGTGTCTTTGTAGCAAAGGAGCTATTGTTAATGTGTTCTTCCAGGCAGAACTTAACACCATTCAATTGCCATGTTGTGAACACTTGCTGAAAAAAAGCTAAGACACTGGCATCGTGCTGAGTTATAAATTCAACATTGGCAGGAAACATCAACCCCAACACACTGAGCATGTGACATTTATATTTATGATGAAAATGAAGTTTCCAGAATTTCGGTAACTTGAACAAGGTCTCCTAGTTAGGGAGCAACAACTGGGATTCAGGAAGGTAGTCACATAATGTTAATGTTAAAGCCATTATTCTGAACCAGAAAAGCAAAAATGAAAACATTTATCTTCCAATATTAAACAGAACACATTTGAAGGAATTTTCCAAATTCTTGGGAAGCTCAACCTTCTGTAATTCATTCCAGGGAGAGAGAATTAAGTACCAGGTGGAGGCAGGATTGCACAGATAGTACACTGAACTTGATTCTTTGCCCTTTGCCATCTACTGTCTTTGCCTGATGACTTAGTCATTCTTCCTACAAAAGCGATGAAAGGTATTTCCTTGGTAATGAGACTCTTTTTCCAGAGGAAAAGACAACAGGGCATCTAGTTCCAAGACTAGACCAGGGACTTGTGTATTTCCACTTACACTTTTGCAGGTCAGCTGACATAATCATGGGCACATGACAGGTCAGGTCACTGAAGGAAGAGAATCATGTGGAGCAGAGCCACTCCAACAACACTGAGTCAGCAAAGTTGACCCCTGACAGCCCACATATAACTGAGTCACTATGTTTTGGGGTGATTTTTTATGTTGCATCTTCATAACAATAGCTAGCCCACATGTGGTGCTTTTGCATTACAGAATATGAACTCAATGTGACCTCTGTCACATCCTTGGTTTGGCTACTATTTAAATTTTCTAAGCTACAATGTCTGTCACAAAAGATAGCAAAGTAAAAGTAAAACCTATCAATAAAAGGTTTTATATTCTGCAGGCTGAGTAAATGAGACAGTGTCGTAAAAGCTTAAAATGGCACCTGATGAGTCAAACTATTAGCTTTTGTTGCAGTGACTGCCTCCTTGCAAAGGCTCTGCAGGGAGAAGGCATCTATCTTGTGGTCTCAACTGAACAGCAGGTCTGTGTCTACTGATTGGTTGTGTGCTATCAGATTTTACAAGTTAAGTAGGGTGAAAATTACAGGGGTTTGCATGTTCAGCAGAATGAACTTGCATGTGCTAAATATGCTCAGTTTGAGAGGAGGGTGAGTATGTTTGCATGTTTGCACATGAACGTATGTGTGCTTATTCTGATTGGAATGTTGACCAGAGATGAGGAATATTTCTACTTATCCAGCATCTCTAAATGCCTTCATCTACATTCTATTACTGGGTAAAACCGGACATTTTATTTCTTGGAGTTAATGATGTTGAAAAGAGAAGCTATCACAAAATACTGGCAGGTCTTCCAGTCTTTATTTAACTGAGTAATCTGCCTTTCTGAGCTTCTCTGGGTTTCTAGAATTGTGTTTAACAACACAATTCTAGAACCTGAATTGGAGACCAGTGCTCCAGAACTTCACACACTGTGGTCTTCACGTGTGGTCCCAGCAGCCCCTTGCGATCAATCAGCAGGGCCACCGCTTTCCAGTACTCAGTCACATTTTGATTCACCTGCATAGTTCATTCCAGGAGCCTCACTGAGGGACCCAGGGAAGCCGCTCCCCAGTCTGCAAGCGCTTAAATGCAAGCTGCACAAAGGAGAAAGAGGGAGCCATTGGCATTTACTGAAGCTTATAAAACTGTCAGCAAATCAAGCTCTTGTGCTCGGACTCAGGCTTCAGTGTTTTACAGTGCTGAAGTCAGCATCTTGACTCAGCTGCATAAATAATCTCACAGAGGCCTGGGGGTGAGGGAAACCTGTCAGGGTTAGGATATAAACCCTCCGAAAAGGGACAGAAACACCAGGGCTTTTAGCTCTTCAACAAAAGAGATCAGGTGGTTGTTTTTAAAAAGGTTCTAAATGATTTCTAAATCCTGTATTGATTATGTCATGTATGCAGTTGATCCTTAGCAATAGTTAGTTAAATGGCTAAAGTATTAGTATTTGGAAATGATGGACTTTAGGCTCCTCCACCTTTCTTCCCCCATCCTCCTTCCAATTTAACATTATTTTTAATGATAGTTTCTCTGCTTTTTTTTCAGTTCCTCTATCAATCAGGTATTTGACTTTCAAATCTAATAATCTTTGTTATTGGTCAAGAGGCTCTTTCTTTTATAACTCACGTTGCTTTCAGAATATTTTCCCTGAAACAAGATGACACCTTCTCAAAAACACCTCATCTCTTCATTTCAGAGATGATAAGTGTAGCACAGATGCCAACCACCAGCAGTTGCCATCCTTCCTTCCTAAATATTCCTACTTCTCAACCCCAGTGATCTATAGAGGTGAAGGCAGCAGTCTGTGCCAGGATAAAGGACAGTGCCCCCTCCTGGAACCCCAACCTCCCCTCACCCTCTCCTATGGGGAATATGTGGCTAGAACAGAGAGCAGCACCAGTGTCATGCTGTGCAGACCCTGCTGGACTGTGCTAGCTGCTTTGTGAGGGATCTGGTATGCATTCAATCCTGACAGCACCAAGTCTAGCAATTAAAAATATGTGTAAAGAAAGTCACAGATAGAACTAAGAGAGCAGCAGGCCAGTGTGCAAAGGTTCTGTCCATGAGCCTTCTAGATGAGAAGGTTTCAATAGGGTGGTGTGGAGAATACTAAATTAGATACCAGGGCTGCTTGTCAGCCTGGATGATACCAACTTATGAAAGCAACATGGGATGTGCAGGAAGTTGTTGCAAGTATATTGACATGTCTCTAGAATGAATTGAAGGTGATATTCTGCAATGAATTTGTTCATATTGGGTCTTACCATGGTTTCCTCCTCCTTTGATTTATATTTGGACTGAATTGTATCCCATCCTCCCCAAATTCGTATTTTGAAGCTCTGACTCCAATGTGATAATATTTGTCAATGAGGTCTTTAGGAGGAAGTTAGGGTTAGATGAAGTTGTGAAGGTGGGACCCTTCTGATGAGATTAGTGGGTTTTTATGAAGCAAGAAAGAGAAAGTGTTTTCTCTCTGTCATGTGAGTCACAATGAGAACAGGAAGAGAGTTCTCACCAGGTATTGACTCTCCCAACATCATGGTCTCAGACCTCTAACCTCCAGAACTTTGGAAAATAAATGTCTGTTGTTTAAGCCTCTCATCTATAGTGTTTTTCAATAGCAGTCTGAACCAACTAAGACAGTTTCTGCTGTTTGCTTAGCTTTTTGTATTAAGATAAAAATGGTCTTGCCCTCATAGAGTACATGATTGCTAAGAACTCCCACTTCTTTCGGATAATATGTATATAAAGTAAACACCTATGTCTTGAGTCCAATATACAAACAAGGGGAAAGTGATGGGGACAAAGGTGGGGGCAAGACAGACAGCATGAAGAAATAAAAAAAAAAAGCTATATGATACGTATAGCATTACCTAGAAACTACTAAAAGCATCAAAAGAACAGACATAGAATAATGCAAACAGAACAGAAATAATGTAAGCAGAACATAACAATACTTTTCTTAGTGGAGGATTTATTCTTAAATAAGCTCTTACATTCAAACAATTAATTATAATTAGCCCAGAGTGCTCACAAGTTTAGTAGGTATTTCCCTGTTGTTTAAAAAGGAATAACATAATTATAAATGATTCAAAGAATTCCCTTTTACTTTTTCACTATGAATTTTCATTTTTAATGATAATATAATTTTTGCATTAGAAGAACAAGATTACATCTTAAAAGACATGAAACTCAACATTATTTTAAAAGAATTTAATTCTCAATCCCCTCTGAAGGTACATGACTCTATTTAGTGAAATTCATGTGCCACCATATTATCAAAGAAATATATTTCGCATTTTACATTCAAGTATGCAAGTTTGTACTCAATTGAACTTTGAAAGGGCAGTCTGGAAATTATGTTAACATTAGCTCCCAGCTGGGAGTAACTGGTAAGTTGGCTTCCAATTATTTAATACAATTATATAGAATGCACAGTCCTACCTCCCCTTGCTTTACTTAATGCCTTACAAATAGAATCTAATTTCAAATTAATATATTATTGTAAGAAATTGACTTGTGGTCACAGCTGTCCTGGTTGCTTAAAAAAAAAAATATTTGCGACTTGCTAGATTTAAAAATCCCATCACTTAAGCGGCAGTAACTGAATTCATTTTAGAAATTTAGTGATAAAAGTCTTTAAATTCTTCATTTGATTTCATTTCTTCCATATAATGCCAACTATTTTTTTCTGCACATAATAATTCTTGGCTCAAAAACAATTAAGAATGGCCTATTCGGTTGTAAACCAATTGCCCTCTGATTTTCCACTGAAAGCAGCCTGTACTGAGCATAGTTAATTTAGGCAACATGCAAGCTACAAGTCTGACAGAGCTGGCATGTCTCACCTGTCCTAGCCATATTTTCTGTAATAAAAAATCTTATATTTGGGATAATATCTGGGTACAGAGATTGACTCAATGGTGTATATTAATGGAAGCAGGACTATGGAAAGTGTATTTTCAGATACTAATCCTCCTTTTCAGTGTGAGCTCTGCATAGTATTCTACTTCAGGTAAACTCAATTTTAAAATTATCATTTTACTGGAACTCTCTGGAATTCATGATTAGTTAGTCATTCAGAGTTACTTACTGTTACAAACTTACTGTCTGTGACGACCATTCCCTTGGCTTCTGAAAGAGCAGGTCACTGTGCACTACTCAGCTCCAGGACAGGGAAGTTGTGCTTTTCTCACCCCAACAGTTTGATTTTATTGAGTCTGTAATGCTAAAACAAGACACAGCATTTATATGAAATTTGATGATTTGATTTCAACAAGCACAACCAAAACCTACTGTTTTTATCTTCATTTGAAATTGGTTTGGAGTTAGACCATGTTTCCAAAAAATTCAAACTTTTCCTGCAGTTTCATACCCTAAATATTTTTCACCTCATGCATCTTGCATTCTACACACTTGTTCCAGTTTTCAAATACCATCCTTCAGAAGGTATGCAAGGCCAGCTAGTCAAGTGCATTGCCAGTATGAGAAACCAGAGGTACTCTGATTTTCCACTGAAAGCCACCTGTACTGAGCATAGTTAATTTAGGCAACATGCAAGCTATAAGTCTGACAGAGCTGGCATTTTCTGAGCTCCTTAAGTGCCAGCTAGAATGCCATACATGTTCATACATATATTTTGTTTAATTTGTCTTTTCCAACAGCCCAATCAACTATTTATTGATATATATATGTATGTATATATAAGACCAAAAAGATAGGATGTAAATTTGTTCAAAATCACACAGCTGATAAAAAGTGGCTACCCCAGTCTTTACCCTCAAGTCTAGGATACTGTCCAGGGCCCCCCTAAGTTAGCACCCACCTTAAGGGGTAATATTGTCTGAATCTTGATGCCAAGAAGCAGGCATGGGGCACCAATACAGTCTTCATCGGAGCCCCCCTGGCCTTGCCCATTTTAGAACATATGCCCCTTTTAGAACATACATTGTTATCTGTGCTCCTCATTTGCACCTCTCTTCTAGGCTGTCGGTTCCACCTATCTTGGAGTACTTTGTTCCAAATCTATCATCCAGCACTCATTTACTTATTGCACTTCCACATTGCTCACTGCTTTTTCATCCTCATTCCATTTTCTTCAATGTGCTTTATACCTGGTTTCCATCTTTACTTTCTTGCTCTTAGCACTTTTCTTCATCTTAGGTTAGCTTCATTTTTCCAGTGTTATTTTAACATCAACCCCCCTGCCTCCACCACTTTCCCCTTGTAATGAGAAAAACTTATTTTGTTAAAGAAAAAGTCTTCAAAATAGGCAACTGTATTTCTTCACACCTGAGCACTTGGCCTGATCCTCCTTCTTACTACTTATTGTTCTTCCCAACCTCTGATTTAAAGAGAAGAAAGTAGCAAGGAGGAAAAAAATATTTTGGTAACAAATTTTGGGAAAAAATTGGCAACCAGCTGGTTAGCTTCTAGATTAGTATTGGTTTGTGCTAAAATTCAGATCTTCATGTTGCAAAAGGAGATACCAATGGGATGGGAATCCTCTCTAAGTTTGTAAAAATCATCTGTATTGGCAGGTAAAAGAATTCAGACTTATCATTTCTGGAACCAAACTGATTCCTAATAGTTGGAGAGAAAGAGCTTCAGGTTGCACTGAGCACATGTAGAGAGGAATAAAGAAGAAGGGGAGGGATTCCATGTGGTTTCAAAGTCAGCAGTGGGCAGCATCAAGATGAGTGATGCTGCTGGATAATTTCCTTACCACTGAAATGGATCGGTAGCTTGATGGATGCTCCCTCATGTAAATCCCAGCAGATTTCTAAGGTTGTTCCTTGAAAGAAGATGAATAAGTGAATCTATAGAAGTTACAATTACCTGGTGATTTTGCTTGGATTTTTCAGTATTGACTAAAAAATTACTAATACTCAGTGACTATCAACTTTTGGTCCATGTTCTGTCACTAAACTCAGTATGTTTGAACTAAACCACAAGTGCAACAATAATACTCCAGATTCAACAAATACCTTTGAAGAACTCCCTAAGTCCCCTTGCCAAGCATATGGTCCATGGCAGGCAGACATTGTTCTAGACAAAGAATAAATACCTATAAAAACACAGTGGCAGGGGTAGAGGTGACTGCTTTCAGATTCTTACTCTGCTACCTTGCTAGCTATATGTCCTGAGGTAAGTTCCTTTTGTTAACATATATTTAAAATTAGTGTAATAGCCGTCCCTACAAAAAGAGCTGTCATAATTATGAGGTGAAATATTATACATAGAAAAGTGTCTGGCACACCATAAACCTTAATAAATGTTCACTTCTATTAGTAGTGAACTGTCTGCAAGTTAAATAAGTTTAGTAAATAGTTGCTTCTTGGAGTCTTTCTTGCTCTTAGTCATTTGCCTTTGCCCAGAGTAATCTATCAAAAAGAAAAGGGGTAGATTGTTTGAGCCATTCCCTGCTTAAGACTTTGAAAGAGCAGATCAGTAAAGAATAATCTTCAAACTAGTAATATTCTTAGTCCTAGGCATTTGACTGGTGTAGTCTATGTTGGGGTTCTTCTGGGAATAAAATGCCATGGGCTTCAGCTGGGTCTTTGGGGCGCGTTACAGATTGGGCTAGGAGTTCAAGAGAAAGAATATTTTCTTCACTGTGAAATCTATATCCACAACATTCCCCTGCTTGAAAACCAGTGAGTGGAGAATGCAAATGAGCAAATTCACTGTGGTCCATGTGATATCTGCCGAGAGAAGTTTGTCCTTGAAGTCCAGACAAGTGGTGTCTAAGTTATCTTGGTAGGTCAGCAAAGGCTTTTGGAAGCAACCTCACAAAAGTCATTACCTAAGTATTTGGGTCCTAACAACAAATGGAAAACACAATATCAAATAAGCTAAATAACCTGTCCTTTATGTCTGTACTTTTACCATAAGCTGGGTTCTATATGAACACATATATAATTCCATTTCATTTTAGCTTCCACTATCCAAAACCAAATTTTTGACACCAACGGGGTTTCTATAATTTAGTATAACTCTGACAATAGCTATCCAGAGCTGATGCAGGCTCCATATGTTTAGGGTTCCTTCCAACAGCATTATGCTTTCTTTAGAAATCAACAGCAAGTGTTGGGTATGCTCAAGCTACCCAGACTTCCACCAGAATAACTACAAATTTGAGGGTTCCACAGTGTCTCCTCAGTTAAAATAATTTGCTGACTATATGGAACACCCTAAAAACACTATACTTACAGTTATAGTTTCATTACTAAGGATGCAACTTAGGAACAACCAAATGGAATAGACTCAAGAGTGAGGTCTGAGGTGGGGGATGCCTGTCTCCATGAATGCATGAAGTGCATGACCCATCTCACCAGTCAGGAAGTTCTCCAACCTCAAATTAAGGGCTATTTTTTTTGAAGTATCATTAACTGGGCATGACTTATTAAATCACACTCCACAGATGAATGAACTCAATGTCCAACCCCTCTACTTTTTTTCTAGAATTCAAGGAGTGAAATTCAGATTTTCAACCTAAACACCAGACCCTCCCTCAAAACTACCTATAAACACAGGTTGTATCCCAGCCTGTGGCATTAGCATAATTATTTGACCAGACACCTTCTGATTAAAGGGACCTATTTATAAATAACAAAAGACACTCCTGTCTCTCAGGAGAGCAAGGGATTTGTACTGGGAACCAAAGACCAAATACATACATATACACAAATATATTTGTATTACTTTATAATTATATAGTCTCTGAGTGAGAAAAATCTCATTTTCTTGCAATCAAGAGTCTAAAGAAAGCAGCAGCAGTAGAAAGCAGTAGAAACCACAGGGAACATGTTTTCTATGCAGTTATACCATGGCCTAATTTATGTACTGAAGAAACCCTGCTCTGACCTCTGGCTGGCTGGAAGGATTCAATTACTCATGCCATGGACTTTCCAGAAATCCTCTCTTCTTAATTGGATGTAGGTCTTCTGTCACCTGAAAGTCTTCATTCTCTGGTTCAAATAGTAACAGATGCAGTATAAGCAGATTGAGTATTTATTTCTCCTCTAGATACAAATAGCCATTGCATTAACAGCCTCTAGGTTTGCTTGAAGATATATAATAGCTGAAATGTCTGTGGGATTTATTATGATATGTATGTGTTAATCCAGTGAAATGTGATGTTCAACTGATTAGAGAAATTAAATCAGTTACTAAAATAGGTTGGAGGATGTCAGACAAGAGGCTGTGGAACACTCTGGGGGCTGTACACTTTTTAGCTGTGTGACCTTGGGCATGTTATTTAAACTCTGTGCTTCATTTTATTTAATTTGTAAAATGGAGACTAGAGCAGTGTCAAAATGATTAATTGAATTAATAGGCACAGAGTACTTGGAGTAATGTGTAGCAAATAATAAGTTCTCAATAAATATTATCTATTTTAGCTGTTCCTTCTGTATTTCAGGCCCTCAGATGCATGGATGGGGCAAGCCATGCTTTAGTCCTTGCTTTCCCGCTCCCCTCCCTTGCCTCCACCTCTCCATCCTGTGAAGGATCATGTAGTCCTCTGAGACCTGCCCTCCATCCCTTTCTTCTCTTCACTCTCTCCTCTGAGAACTGGCCATTCTCCAGGTCTGCAGCTCTCACTTCTGCCGAGGAGTCACATCCCTGCTTCTAGCTCACTGAACTTACACCTGCAATCTCTGATAGCTAGCAATTCAACCTAATGGCGTCTCCATCACCTTGAATATTCTGGGTTAATCACTCTTTAACTTCTGATCTGTCATCTATCTAAATGTTCCTGTATTTGTTCCTGTACCTTATTCTCCAGACACTTAGGTTTATGTCCTACCAAGCACTCAGTATCAGATAGAAAGAAGATACAAAATGACATCTTTGTCTCCAAGTCATTTACAGCCCACAGGCAAATGAAACAGCAAACTGGAGTCTTGGGGAGAAAGCACAGACTTGGACACATTCCTGCTACATTTTATCCATCATTAAGGAGGGGTTAAATCAAGAAAACAAGAAGGTGTCAACTTAATAAGACTTCATTCAGAGAGAAATGAGATGCCCAGGGGAGAAAATATCTCATAGGACTAGACATAGAACAAAATCAGAGTTAGCAAAACTAATAGCACAACCTTAGATGGCAAGGGAAGCTGGCAACAGTCACCAGGGGGTTGTTTTTATGCATTGATAGAAATAAAAAGAACTCTGGACCAGGGCTGAGCTTCACTGTTGATGGGTCTTGGCCATCTTAAAACCTTGGCCACTTATAGCAACGTTGCTGCTCTCAATAGAAACTCTGACTTTCAACCCAGAAATTACGTTAACTCTATGAATTTAATGTCATAGAAGTGAAATGATTTTTAGAAAACCTTTTTTTTCTTGCTTGATTTTTTTTCTCCTTTTAGGGCAAGTTTGATTAATCAAGTCACAAACAAATGAAGTATATTTTTGGTGGTCAGCATTATCCTTTCAGCCATAGATTTAGAGGAAGGAAATAGCTTGTTAATGGCCATGTGCTACTAACTCTGAAGGTCTGTCTTCATTCTCATTCACATCCTACTGAATGTGGAAAAAGTCATTGCTGTTCCTCCAGAGACAGCCCACCCACCTGGTTTACATCACTAACCTTCCTTTAGAGACCTGCAATCAGTGCGTTAGTGGTTCTCCAGGGTTATGTGGTGACCACTCCTCTTCAGTCCCTAGTTTGGCTACTGTTTTTGAGATGTATGACTTAGAACAAATATGTGCGGTCTCTGTATCTTCATTGTCCAGAAGGTAAGTGTTGGGTAACCATCCCATCCTCGTTGCCAAACGTAAGCGTCAGGCTCACCAAACTGTGTAGGCTCTGTATTGATTTTAGTAGTTACAAACACACTCCAGGCAAGGCATGGCCAAGGCAGGGGCTACTGAGAGACAGGTGAACCCCCTTTCCCCCCAAGAATCTTCACACTCTTTCTAAGGGCTCTTCTGACATTCTCTTATATTCTCTCATGCTCATGCTGTCTCTGGTGCTCATGCAGTAGTAACCCCTTTATCCTCTCCTAGGCCCAGGTGTGCGCTTACATGTTCACACAATCACTGGGCTATACAATCATGGAGAAGATACAATACTACAGATGCTGCTTATACAGGCTATTGGTGAGAAAAACCTAACTAATACCCTACAACAAGGCAGGAGTAGGATCTCCAATTCTATAGAGGAGAAGTAGAGGAGAAAGAGGTAGACAGAGAATGACAGGAAAGACAGAGACTTGAGCTGCTGTCTTTTTGTTTCATCCCTGGAGTGTAGAGATGGCTTCAAACTTCCAAATTCAGAATTTATCTCAGAGGCAGAATATCAGGCAGTGCTGTCTTTAGACCAAGCTACACATCCTCTATGGGAATGATTACCCTGCATAATATCTTAACTTTGATGAGTTAAACACAGACCAAATTGACACCCTAGCAAAGAGAGCAAACAGACAAACAAAAGTGCAAGGGATTAATTGTCCTATGAAGCCAAGCCAATAGTCAGAGATATCCTCAATTGCTGACATGCCCAGGAAAGCAGGAGAGTGCTAGTGATGCTCCTGAGTGTCAGTGAGGGTACCCCTAGGTTCACCTCTTCATTGGGAAAGGTGGAAACCATTTGCACATTCTATTCCTCCTCACAACTCCAAAGACCAAATGTGTGTGTGTATGTGTGTGTGTGTGTGTGTGTGTGTGTGTGTGGTGCACAATCGAAAATGTGTTTGCATTGTTGGAGGAGGTGGGAGTGGATTAGTTGGATGTGTACAGTCACATTTGTGGAATTGTCTCAACCAACTTAAAGGAACATTAACAAGGGGAAATCTTTGCTGAAATACCCGAGGCTCAAAGAAGCAGGGCAAACAGATTAAAAGCAATCCCTGGAATCTACAGCATTTCATGAATTGGCACTCTTTGCCTGAATGCCACAGTAGATTTGCTCTGTATGTGAGGAGAGAATAGTTTGGGTTACTGCCCAGCATAGATCTCTTTGCGAGCCCAATAAAAGAGAATCAGAAAGGAGAGGTGGTTACTAAGTTTCCCTTAAGCTGGCTAACTCACTTATTTTAAACCCATTTCATTTCTTGGAAATGTTGCTGGGAAATAAGCAGGGGTCGACCTGTTGCTCAGTCAAGGCTGTTGATAAGGGTATCAGCATCTCTTTCTCATTTCCCTGGGTTGTACTCCACGTGCCCAGAACCCCTGCAAAAGGTAGAGCTGACTAGCCTGGGATACTTAAACCCCCTGTTCCCAGGACTTCATCCCTACCCTGAAAACTGAGACCACTTTAATTTGCTTGTAAAGAGGGCTCTTACAAGCCCTCTTAAATCTTTACTCAATTTTAAAAGCCCAGACTAATCCCCTGAACATCCCTCCCTCCCCCCTTGGAGGGTACATTTATTTCCTCTGGTGAGCCCTGGGTACATAGATATTTGGTTTGCAGAGACACACAGGGCTGAGAGCGAGCAGCCTGAGTTTGAAGTCCTAACTTTGATGCTTGCCAGTAGTGGAAGTGTGAGAAAATCCTGAGAACTCTCCCAGTCTCAGTTTCTCCACCTCTAAAATATACAGAATTTAGTTAAAATGTCATAGGGGGTCATTTTTGTCTCTACTACTCTATTTTCCTGTCACTCTGGAGCTCAAACGAATGTTTGGAAAATGTTGGGGAACCAATGATTTAAGAATGATGGCTATAATACACATTGCCACAGCTGGAGCTTTAAGACTGGTAGCCACTAAGGGTCCTACTGACCACGGCAGACTAGGCCCCAGTTGAAGGTGAGTCAGGTTGCGTGGACAGGGGCATCTCCCAAGGACTTCAAATTTGGACAAGGTGAGGTGACTGGAGAGATGAAAAAATGAAAAATGAATGAAACACTTTGACCTAAAAGAAGAGTAAAATGGACCAGGAAGGGGTGGTTAAAGACACTTCATTGTCATGTCTCTCAAATTAACATCACTTGTTCTATTGAGCTTCCGAACAGGTGTCACTATATTAGATTTAAATTAGAGTTAGTGGGTAATTAAGAAAATAGTTAATACTTTTTCCTTAGCAATTTGTGTTCCTGCCCTTGAGTCAATAGATTTATCTGATGCTAGACTAAGGGTAGCAGGTCAATGTTTTCCATTTTCATAAATCTCTTGAAATTGGTTTTGAGTATATATGAGAAATTTCTATGTGTTTATGCATTTATATTGACAAATACAGTCTTCTATCTTTTTCCTCTTTTCTCCTTTTTACTAAATATCAGTCATTCAATGCTGGCTCGTTGATGTTTCTGTTTAGTTGTTGCTTTGATCAGATGTGTGTTTACTTTCAATAAAGTCAGTGGAAGAGGTAGAGTCTAAGTTCCCACATAGACCCTGATGCAGGTTTAGACTAAACCATGGCAGTGTAGCTTCTGCCTCTGCCAGAGGTGAAGTTCCAGCCACTGGTGACCACAGTTGCCTACAGGGCAACTACTTCGAGGAAGCTGTGCCTCTGTTTTGATTCCCATTGTTCTGCATGCTCAGTACAGATATAAAAGCTTAGAAGAATAGATGTCTCTGTAGAGAATATAGGGAGAGGGGAAATATAATATTCTTTAACTTTGTCCCCAATGAGTCAGGTTTCTGTATTTTTATTTCTTACTCTTCATGCTGGAGCTAATCAGCTTTTAATGCTAAAAGCTGGGGAGAAAGACTAGTTTCTGTAAGTAACAGAGGCAAGTTCCTATTTTTTTTTTTAATGGAAGAACTCACATGCTTCCCCTGACCCTTTGCTACCTTTTAGACAACTATAGTAACCAGGGTTCTCTAGGTGAACAAAAACAATACAATGCATTTTAAGGACCTGCGTCACACAATTATGGAGATAAGCAAGACCCGAAATCGATGGTCAACAAGCTGGGAGCTGATGATATAAATTCTAGCCCAAAGACCAGCAGGTATTTCAGTTTGAGTGTGAAGATGGGAAAAGCTGATTTCCCATCTTGAGGTCATCAGACTGAGAAAATTCTTTCTTACATTACTTTTTTGTTCTATCCAGATCTTCAACTGATTGGATGAGGACCTTTCATATAAGGTGGATGGGGGCAGGGGAAGGGGACAACCTGCTTTACTCCACCTACCATTTTAAAAGTTAATCTCATCCATAAATATTCTCATAGAAGCACCAAGGATAATTCTGTCAAATATCTGGGCACTCTTTGCCTAGTCAACTTGGCACATATAATCCACCATCATGACCCTGTAAGGAAAATGGGATAATTTAGGCTCTTTTACCCCTCCCACCATCGTCCTCTACACCACCATCTGCAGACTTGTTTTCCACCCAGGTTTCATTATCCTCATGCAGCATCTTGTTGTAAAATAGTGCGTAGAAGTGTGAGCATGGGACATACACACACACCTATGATTACTGACACCTGGGCAAAAGGGGCATGTTCATATATAAATGCAAACACCCAGCAAAACAGCAGAGCTAGAGGAAATAAAAGAGAGAAGCCAGAGAAAAGCCAGAGAGAGAAAGTGAGTGAGTATGAAGATTGCAAGGTCAGGAGGCTCAATTGCTCCCTGCCTCCCCGCCTCCCAGCCTCTCAGCCTCCCAGCCTTCCAGCCTCCCTGCCTGTTTGCCTGCCTGTATACCTGATTTCCTACTTCAGCATTAAATGACTGTCAAATCTACGAAGGGCTCCAAGATTCCTTTTCCTTCTGCCTGAAACAATCATGGACCTGCCCATGGACCCTGTACATGGTTTCTGAGACAGATACTCATATCTAAGGCAATAGACAAGAGGCTAAGAACATACTTTCTTTTCCTCATCTCCTTTTAGGCAAATGTTTTTAGGCATATTGGGGTATAGCGTCAGGGTGGGAGATACTTAAATACTAATAAACTCTAAACCCTAGGATGACCAGCACTGGAGTTATAGGAGGTGTCCCTGTGTAAAGCACTCTAAATATTTTCAGCTATCTGTTCTTTTGTTTGTGAGTGGAAAGGTTCCTTCCACCCTCCCCCCCCCCCATGTGTCTAAACCACCTCATGATCCTGGTACTTCTTTCTCTCTTCCCCTCCCACCCCACCACCATTTCTAACTCCGAATTCATACCCAGTCCCAGTCTCTTGGTGCTTTCCGCTGAGATCAACTTAATCCCCTGACGGGTGATGCGATGGTGCTAATTTGCTCATAATACTCTAGAGAGCTGAAGCTTCCACTCAAAGTATAGCATCTGAAAGGTTTGATTCCTTTGGTTTGTTTTCCAGCTTTATTGAGGTATAATTGGCAAAAAATGTAACACTTATAATGGGATATTTTGATATAATATGATGTTTGATATGTTTTGATACAATTAAACTAGTTAGCATAGCCATTAGCTCACATAGTAACACTTGTGTATACATGGTAAGAACATTTAGGATCTACTCTTAGCAGATTTCCAGGATACGAAATGTTTTAATTAGATCCCTAGAATTTGCTCATCTTATGTAAATGAAATTTTGTATTCTTTGACCACCATCTCTCCCTTTTTCTTCTTCACTGATAGATTGATTCTTAAGTGCTCAAAGTCTTCACATTTCAAAGGAGAACATGTTTAAGATTAAAAGATATTTGTCATTATACTGGGATTTGAGGAGAGGATGCCAGATTGGGAGCAAAATTTCATATTTGAAATTCAATCTGTGCTCATGAAAATGTTTGGCAATCACTAGCTCAAATAAAATAAGTGCATGTGGTTAAGTGTGTGTGTGTGTGTAAATAAATATATACTTGTAGAAGGTCAGAATTTTTTTATTGATTTTTTATTCCCATATCAGTAGTCTCTTATTTAGTTTATTCAACAAAAGAAATTTCACTACTGCATTGCAGCCCACCTATAGAAATATATATCATATTTAGAAACTCCCCCTTTCATCAGTTCTAACTTTCTTTAATATATGAAAATACAGATCACTCAGCATGTAGAAAGCAGCCATTAATCTCTGCCAACATGGCCTGATCTAATAGATAATAAAAACCAAGCATGGTTGTTTGTTAACATTAATCTTTATTACTGTTTGTGCTATTAATTTTTAAAACATGCCTAAAAAGTGGGCAGCATTCAGAAGTGAGCAGCTAATGGAATTTCTCATGCCAAAGAGATACCTGGTGTTGAACATCTTCAAACTGTGAAGGAGAGTCATGAGTGTCACATCACTTTCTCCTGTGACTCCAGTTGCAAATCTGCATATGATATCTAAGCCATGTGGTGATAAAGACCTGATGTTATTTTTATATTATTAGATACAATTATGAGAAGCCATAAAAAGGAAGAGTACACACTTCTGTATTCAAATGGAAATAAGTGCCTCATTAGTAATAAAAGCTCCAGGTTATGTTACTATGTAACCTTTTGTTTAAACATGCTGTCTGAAATTTGCATAAGTAGTCAGCTGTGTATATCTCAGGGCTATTGAAATGATATGACTCACCAATCTAGGCAGCCTCATAAACAGTGGTTTTCTCCTTTTCTGGCGCCCTTGTTTGCACAGAAACACAGCTGTATAGCATGACCGGGAAGTGAGAGGGAGAGAGCAGACAATGAGACTGCTCCAGTCCTGGGAGTCTTCAGATTAACTGGGCCTCTCTTGGGGGCCGCTTTGAAGGAACAGATGCCAGGGCTGAACTGTGCTGTGCTGTGCTCCCAGTTCTCACGCTGGGTGAGAGCGGAATGTCCCCTGGCACTGAAATGGTGAAAATGTGCCCACCCGCCTTGAAGTCCACTTGAAAATTGGGCTAGGCTTCTAGTGCGGCCTTGGCAATGATTTAAACTGCTGTTTGAAATCAAGGGTCAGAACGGAGGTAGGCGAAGTTTCAGAAGCCTGCTTGGGCTTCAGTGGGACTTAGATAAATATTTTTTGGGGAGTTAAGTGTGAATCAAGCAGAAACACATGGGATGCATTTTCCTGGTGTCCATATGTGGAGCTAGAAATTCAGTGGGAAATAAGAGCTCAGAGAGGGGTGGATTGTGGAGGAACAAGGGAAGATCTTGTTATATGGAGCTCAGACAAAATCAGATCTATCAGAAAAAGCTGTCTCAGACTGCCACCAGTTCACAAAGCCTCTGTGGTTCCCACTCTTCCAAAGACTGAGTTCAAATTAAAATCCTTCAGTGAGAGTGAAGTGATTGGCAAATACATGAAGGCTCAGCCTATCAGCATATATCTACTCCCAGGAGCTTGACAGGAGCAGGTTTGGGAGAGTTCCAAGTCTATGGAAGTTGGAAAAGGAAACAGGTAGGCCACCCTCCATGAAGAATTTAAGACACATTTTGCTTTGTGAATCCTGAAAATTCTCATATGTGAGATAAGACAGGAGGTAAGTCACTTGGTAAATCTAATATCATGGCCTCTCTCTCATTTTAAAAGGATGAAAAAGGACCTGAGGGGGAAATGGTTCAAACTATTGGGATGGTCCAAGCATCTCTACAGGAACTGAGAAAACAGAAATCTATCAAAGATAAGGACACCCATTCCTGTCCTAAGTTTACCAGCGAGCTTGAACTTAAGCACAGCACTTTGCCTCCTCTTCAGACCTTAGTCCCCTTGGTCGTAGACCTTAGTCCCCTTGAGAGCTATGACAACTTTGGTCTCTTCTGGCCTTAAATAGAGACTAAAATCTACTTCAACTGACCCATATACAAGTAACACAGACGGTTGGCACTCAGGTGGCTACCTGCTCTATGACTCTCTGTTTTGCATGGCATGAAGCAGGAGTTAGGACTCTTCAAAGGAAACCTAATATTCTTAGGCAGGAGACAGGCACAGTCATATTGCTTTTGTCTAAGCTAGAACACCATGACATCAAAAAGAGCAGGTAGATCAACAGATAAGAGCTTCCCCATTTAGAGAGTGACCCAAGGCAACCTGGAATGAATAAGCAATGCCCCACCTGCCTTATGTTCCTACACACAGCTCTGGAGCCAGCAGAAAATGCTATGTGCTTTTCAGACAGAGCCAGAAAAAGGTCACTTTCTTCTCAGAGGTGCCTTGCTTTTTTTTTTTTTTTGGTAGCTCAAAAACACCAACAGTTAGAGGAACTAGTGAAAGTAGTGAAGTTTAGGACAGCTGGACCCCAGTGAACCTTCTTCCTGAATTATGCACATGATTGAAGAAAATTCCTTAAACCCTTCTATGGGAAATGAGCAATGTGCAGTTGATACAGCACCAAGATCATGGGGTTTCAAAACAGTAATCTAATCTGGGCTCAGAAGAATTATCAGGTTTTCATAAGGAAGAATTAATTATATTTAATAAGGGCATCTAAATGTGGCTAGAGGCTGTACTGGAAAAGAATTAATACCTCTCCTTATGTGCAGGCATTGTTCCAGGATCGGGGGAGCTATTTTTAAGTCTGACTCTTGCCATTTTCTGAATATATGACCTTGAAAATGTCACAGAAGCATGCTCTGCTCAATTGCCTCATTAAATTATAATAAAAGCTCACATTTATAGAGCACTTTAGTTACTTTACATTTATTTTACATTTATTGAATCCTCATAACAACCCTCAAAGTAGACATCAGTAGACGAAATAGATGTTCTTGTGTCCATTTGATAGGAAACGAAGACTCAGAGCACTGAAGTGACTTGCTCAAGTCACACAGCTACAAAGTGGCAGAGCTGGGCTTTATGCCCCTGTCTCTAAAACTCTAAAGCTCATTTGCTGAACCATCATGCAGTCTTATACATCCCCCGTTATTTATGAAATGAATACAGTGATTTCTGCAATGCTAGCTTTCTAGACTTATTTCAGAGATTCACTATGTATATGCAGTGTCAGGTACTATATATGATGGCAAAAAGTCACTGTTCTTGTTACTGAACTCAACCATACTCTGGACCTCTTTGGTGAGATCTTGGGCATCACTGACCTCTCTGGATATCATGACTTAGTTGTAGAGTAGGAAGAGTTCTCCCAACTTACCTGAAGACCAGGGTTGAAAGAGGAGATTCCTTATTTCTGCCAACCCTAAGACTTTTCAGTGTGGAGTGGCAGGAAGTGTATGCTTATTTCTGCCCAATGATCCTTCCTTCTCAATCATATCCACAACCCTGGTTTGGTTCCAACTTTCCAGTCAGTTTCTCTCAGTCCCTGTTTCTTATTTCCAGAATAATTATAGTTAGTTATTATGATAGAGTAAAAGCTAATGAAGTCAAAATAGTGACTAACTTTTATTGGTTGTGTAGAATGTATCAAGACTGTACTAATCAATTTGCAAAACAAACAAACAAATAAAACTAACCAAGTGAACCAATGATGACCTGTATGCTGTGGTCCAGGTATAAAGTAGAGGCAGGTACCCCTTTCTTCAAATATCTACCCCTTCACACCCAAATTCTATGTGTTATTCATATCACTCTTTGTGGCACTGAGCAATTATCTCTAGTTCCAAAATTACATTGTTTTTCCCCCCTCTTCCTTTGAAATTCTCACTCTGTAAGAACCAGGTTCTCAATTGACTAATCAATTTGGCAAAGAG
Source organism: Uropsilus gracilis (assembly GCA_004024945.1). Lineage (NCBI taxonomy): Eukaryota > Metazoa > Chordata > Mammalia > Eulipotyphla > Talpidae > Uropsilus > Uropsilus gracilis. The sequence goes on along the minus strand of PVHY01000283.1, from coordinate 244,403 downwards.
CATAGTAAAATGACGCATACTAGATTGTTAATGATTTCCAACAGCTTAATGTGCTGATATTCTGAAACAGTCACTTTAGTATGAGGATATTTGTTGATACACAGGAGTTAATGCATTAATGATGCATTTGTGACTTTTGAAACAAAGTTGTTCTGACGACATCATGAATGAGGATATCAGGATTGATTCCAGGTTCACTGAAGACTAAAGATATTGAAGAAATGGGAGAACTCAGGCATTTCTGGACTGTTATAAAAGTAAAACACCTGAAAGAAAGGAGATATGTATGTATGTATATATGTATGGTGATACTCTTGTTTCTACAGACAACATAAATAGGTGAATAGAGTGTGAATGCTTTCAGGCCAGCAAAGGCACTGGAATTAACTTATGCTCTCTGGACCTTCCCTCTTCCCAACCCCTGCCACTCTCCCAAACACCCCACCAGTTTTAGCATCAGAAAATTGGGCTAAGAGATCTTTATCACTGTTTGGGTCAGCTGTTCTAGACTGGCAGCTCCCCTTGAACCAGTTAATAGGATGAACACAAAGTGAACATTCAGTTACTGGTTTGGGGATTAAATTTAAACTTACTTGAAGATGAATGATGAGAATAGGGGGAAGAAGAACTCCTGAACCTATTTACACAAATCTCTCCAGTTTATTTGGACAGTCTAATAAGTACACAATCTCCAGAGCATGAAAATTAAGACAATCAGCAAGGGCTTTCTATTGCTGTAGAAACAGAAACAGACATCATAAGGTTTTAAATGAATCTGCAAAGCAGCAAGCTGGCAAAAGTGAAAGAATGATAGTATTATCACTTGTTGATAGAAACTATGTGTTGGGGGGAGGGAGGAAAGAGAGAGGTGACATAATTTTATCAACAAAAAAAGAGGACAGAATGAGATTGACTGTATTTTTAATTACTTTAATACTCCTTTTAAATAGCAGTTTCAGATTCTCAATAAACTTGAGAGACTTCCCATACATAGTTTGGTTATTATACATTGTGCAGCAATGAACATAACTGAGCATATAGCCCTTTAAATTAGCATATTTGCAATCTTTGGGCAGGTATTGGGAGTGAAGTTACTGGATCATGGCAGCTCTATCATTAATATTTTGAGAATTTCCTTACACTTTTCATTCACCACTATAACCCTGGAGTCAAAACTATGTTTGCATAGTAAAGTCCTAATACTTATTGTAATTAAACTTGAAAATAAAATTGAATGAATGAATGTAACAGGGGGGAAATTTGGGGGGAAAAGGTTGATTTTCTCACCTTTCAAGCCATTATGGCTAAATAAATCTACTAAACTAGAAAACAATGAGTCAATGAATTTTGTATGGGAAAGGTGTCTCGGGAAGGATACTAGAACTAATTTTGGCAGAGTAGTTGTGGGGAGCCAGTATGGTTATAGGCAACAGTTTGGCCTCCCTCAGCTCTGGAGGCTGAAAGTCCAGAATCCAGGGGCTGGCTTATTTGAGGTCTAGTTAGAATCACTTTATGTTTCATGGACTCTACCTGCTGTGTCCTCACAGGAGAGAAAAGACAAAGACACTCTCTGTGGTCTCTTTTATATGGTCAAAGCCTTGGTGATGAGGTTGGATGAGAGGGAAGGAGTAAAGAGCAGAATAGAGGTTGTGGTGCCCACTCTCAGGACACTCTGCCTTTATATCACTCAAGACCATAAAGGTTAGGGCAATTGAAAAGGGATTGATTGGAAAAGAGGATGTGGGACAGGGAATGTACTAGCGCAGAGTTCTCACCTCCCCCACCTTCCCTGATGCCCTCCCTCCACCCCCAGCCCACTGAATACCCATTAACAGAGGTGGAAATAATCTTGAAAAAAGGTCAAGGTTTCAGTTATGGCAGTGACTAGCACTGGATAAACATCATGTCCCTGACTTTAATGCAGTCCTTGGTGACCTGTTCTCAAGTGACACACACCTATGTTGTAAGCTGTCTGGTAGGAGAAATTTTGAGCAACTGAGGCAAAACCCCAAAGTCATGAAAGAGACTTCATTGCTCGCTGCAAACTGTGGTTAGTGTCCTTGAAAACCTCCTGAAAAATGGCAAATAATCAGTACTTTTTAACCCATGCCTTAGAAGCAAAAAGTACTTTTTATCCTATGCCTTAGAAGTAAAAATTTCCTGACATGGCAGTCCAGTGGTGGCACCCAGAGAAAATGTGTACTGAGAAATGTCTATGAAAGAAACATTCAACAAACCCTATTCTAGTCTGCTCTTCAGAGAACATTAGCTTACCTTCCCTGTAGGTTTTTTGGTAAAAACTGAGTGTGACATCTATATAAAAGTAATCATATTCTGGACAGTTTCCCTTCTTTTTAATGGGAGTTTATCAGTTTATCTCAGTATTCGACTCCTAAATGCGGTATAGAAGTATAGAAGGGTAGGCATCAGATAGGTGTCACTGAGAGTTTTAGAACTGGAGTGATGCCTGTTTCATCACTTAGAGCGTGTGGATAGGTCATGATGTAGTTTTCTCATCTGCAAAATGGGGAAAGGATGACATCTAACTCAGAGTTCTGAGGATTAGGTGAGGTAGAATTGTCTGTGCTTAGCAAGACCTTTCCCAAGCATTATCCCTGCCATTTAATTATTTTAAATATATTTATTATCTCTCAGTCCTTCAATTTTCGTTGTTTTATGAGAGAACCATTTAGGAATAAGACTTTTGTTAGCTCATTTTCAGTGTCAAAATTAGCCTACAAAAGGGAGCTTTTGCACCTCTGGGTTGATGTTCTATAGGATTCATACATTTGGTTGGCATCTCTTAGGAAGGTGCTCTTTCTCTGCCAGTGTCATTTCAAGCAGGTACAAAATTTGTCAGTACCCCCAGTCAGTTAGTGAGGAATAGTGTTTACCATTCTTTCCTCTGTGACAGGATCTTTAGGAGCCAGTTGCTCTCCCTGCCAGTGAAAACCAACAAAGTACCATTTGTCCAATCTTCTAAGATCAATTAACTTGGCAAAAATCTTGCAATCTAATTTTAAAAGCCTTGAATGTTCTCAATAAACAAACAAGCTTTGAGTCTCATGGTCTCCAAGATGCTGTCAGGACCCTGGTCTGTGGTAGCTTGACATATGAATCTCAGTATCACCAACAGGAATTATTCCAGTGGCCAGGGCAGCTGCCCTGATTTATCACAGTGAGTGAATGTTCATAGCCTGGGGCATTAATGTGAGTGGTATTCTTCTTAGAGCATCCCACAGCTATCAACTCATTGTGTCTTGCACATAGAAGTGGAACATGCTATTTAAAGGAGTGGCATATCCACAAAGAGCATTTGAGTTGGTGCAGGTTCCAAGAATAGGTTTCTGACTCTGATGGTTGAAATGTCTATAATATACCTTCACGATGACTCACTTTCCAATGTGAACTTAAAGTCTCAGAATGGCTGATATTTGTTGATATACAGCAAATTCACTTCTAGGAACACCTCTTATGGAAATACTCAGGGATCTATACTCCCTATGTACACATGTCCTAATGATACTTCTCAGAAGAAAAATGGAAGACAATTCACTCAAAGAGATGGAGTAAATTATAGTTCAAACACTCTATGGATTGCTAAGTAGACATTAACTGAAAAAGACAGGTCGCATATCAGTATGTAAAGAATGTTCCTGCTCATAGTAAGAAAAGGTGGATATCTGATTTAAAAGAGCAAAATGTTAACGATATTTCTCTGGTGGCAGAAACATGAACAGCTTTTAAGTTCTTCCACGTGGATTTCCACATTACCTAAATATCTTACTACAAATATAGGTTTGTTTGTGATCTAAAGGGAAAGAAATTTTCCTATAAAGGAGAAAAAAGCTATACTTGTTATACATCTATTAATTCTAGATGTATGATCTTGGACAGACTGCCTGATGCCTCTGTCTTCCCTCAGCTTCATTTATAAAATGAGAACAAGACTGGGACCCAATTTGTCATCATAAAGCTCTTGTTAGACCCAAGGTAAAAAGTAAAGGAAAAGGGGTTTTATGAACACTGAATAAACATAATAATAATATGCAACTATATATAAATTTTTGTTAAAAAGTTATATAAATTTTACAGATTTTTAGATAAGCTTGTATATCTAAACTATATGCATTATATATATTTTTATGTATCTGCATAGGCATAGATAAAATTGTGTGACTTTACATGAAAAGCACAGAGGTGCCAAAATGGTAAGATTGAGATTAATGAACCAAAACCAGTTCCACTACATGATTATTATTATCCTGAGAGGACCCCTGTGATGGTATGGAAGATTAGATTCCTCTCTGATACCTCTTCTCAGTGAAAAGCTGTAAATTTCTTCTGTGTCCTAAAAAAAAAATCAGAATCTTCTCTAAGTGAGGAGACTTTTGTTCCACTTAGCATAAACCTCAGGCAAGCATTTTCTTTTCTGTGCATAAGAAAAGAATGTCACCTCTCTTTGTCTTCCATGAAATATTCAGCCAGTAGACCAAAAGGAAACATTTAGAAATGCTATAAGTTTTCCTTTTTGGAATTGCCCATGTTTAATTTGAATGTAGTCTTAGAGCATAAGGAGCATAAATTGTAAGCAAAATGGGACTGTTGGAGACAATGAAGGAAACTGCTATTATAAAAAAAAGCTGAGAGGGAGAGACATTTGGGGAATGGAAATTAGGGTAGGTTTTGAAATATTTTCAAACCCGTTCACTACCATCTGTTAGGAGTCTGTGTTGCTAGGGATTTATTGTTTGCTATCTATGAAATCCTCTGGCTATGGAAGCAAATTTGGTAAAAGACGATTTAAGCTCCCTTTTAAATGGCAAAGAAGTAAAGTGGAAACATGGCATAGCAGACTAGGAGTCAGTATCACAGGCACAACTATTAAGGAATGACCTTCACCCATTTTTCAAAAAAGCCTTAGCAGGGTCTTTTGTCGCTCATTTTCTTCCTAAAAAGCATATTTCACCACTGTGCTCCTTCACCTAGGAGGGGCCCCAGCAGATGATGCAGCTGTTAGGAAGCTGGAGAGGAATTCTACTGTGAAGTCATTTGCATAGGGCATTCTTCAAGGTCAGTTGTTTGCTGAATATTCCCTGATATTCCTGAAAATCAAGCCAGATGAATGTTTGGAACCATTTCTCAGAAGAGTTAAGAAATCTGTAAAGAGAATGAATCTTATGTGTTGTGGAAATGGAAATCAAACAATCAATGATGATTGCTTTGTAGCAAAAGCATGTCTCAACTTTAGGTCTTAGATTTTACTATGTTAGCCTAAGTGCCTCTATAATCCCCAAAAAGGTTAGTTAAATTGAGTTGCAAATGCTTGTACAGATTCCCAAGATCTGTCCTTCTCATTCAAGATCCACCTGCTCTCAACCCTTCTCTCATGTTCACTCCTCACCTAGAATAAGATTGAAAATCTCTCCTGTCTCATCTACTACTTTACATGAATTAACTTTGCTTTGGACATTCTTGGCTGCTTTGCTGTTTCTTAAAGATTCCAAGTTGGTTTCCCTGACTATTTCTTCCAGTTGGAAAATTCCATATTCTCCTCAATTCATTTAGCTCTCATCTTCAGAAAACTTTCATGGCACCTATCAACTGAGTACACTCCCCCCCCCCACCGCCAGTACACTGGCAGTACACTGCTGCCCACTCCCCCAAACTCCTGAATTTGCATCTACTTATTTACTATTTGCTTCCCTCTTTGAAATACAAGATGAAATGTAAAATGAAATATAAAATGATGATTTAGTTAGTTTTCTCACCACAGTACAAAGTAAAGTACACAGGTTGGACTGAGATAGAATGGATAGCTTATTGTTTAGCATGTATTTATTCCCTCATCTGACTCTAGAACACCACTCTGTTGTATCAGCATTCACATGATTGTGCACATTGCTTTGAACAAACTGACATATTTCCCAGTCATCTGGCTTTTTCCCACTAACTTTGGTTATGAAAATTGCTTTGGCTGATGAAATTTTAGTAGATGCAAACAATTAGAGCATCCAACCATCCTTGTCTTCCCTCTGTATAAACAAAACAATTCATGCAGTTATTGATACTAAGATGATATAAGGCATGGGGAGCATTCTTGGACCCAGCTCACAGCCTAAAACTAAGCTCAGTCACTTCTACATAAATCAGCTGGACCCTCTCCTGTATCAAAGACTCAAGAGTGAATAAATACATCATTAACCCTTTATTATTTTTTACAAAAAATTCCAATTGATATAGCAAGCCCAAAATATTTATTGGATGGATTAATAGTTTAAATTTTTAGAGGTTTTCTTTTTTAAATGTCTATTCTGTGAATGCTTAGTGGAAGTTCTTATATCTTAAGGATATATAGGAAATCAAACAAAAACCCAAGAATGAGGGAAATAACTTAATTCTATGCTTTTGTTCACATGACAATTATACCAAAGCAAAACTTGGATTTTATGCTGGAATGAAAACTTGACAACACAGATTCTCTTTTTAGTGAAATTTATTATCTTATTTAAGGGGAAGGAATGACATAGAGTAGACAATTCTGAAACTTTAATGCCTGTAGTTAAAATAAATATTCAGTAATTTCGTTGTTTTCTTTGGAACAATGAGAGTGTGTGTGTGTGTGTGTGTGTGTGTGTGTGTGTGTGATGATGATGATAATAGAAGTCAGTGATTAGTTGGTTAGAGGGAGGGAGAAAATAAACTACTTTTGCTTCAAACTGCTCCAAAACTACTTTTAAATACTTTGCTATATATCTAAGTTCATAAATACTACTGTAAATATTTATGTTGATAGTTTTTAAATATCAGGTGAGTATTTTACTTAGAAAATCATTTTTGTTTTTATGTAAATGCAATAATACATTTTCAAAGCACTTGAATAAGCACATACTGCCTATCTTTTGATTAAGAATGATTTTTTTTTTCAAATCAAAGAAAATATTCCTTTGCATTTGGATAAAAGGAGCCAGAAATAGGGAAACACTACTATTTTAAAGGAATCTCAACTCAAAATTGGTCCACTAATGTCTATGTGTCTCTGCAGTCTTATTGGCAGTGAAATTTCAGGGGAAGTGAGAAGAGTTCAGAGGTTGAATAGAATTTAGGTTTGTAGGTTTCCTAGTTGATAACCTTTTGGAGGCACTTCCCTATTGCAGCATTTTGCCAGTTATGAAATATGACCAGTCATAAAATGAAACTGCCACTATTGTATCAACAGAAACAGGAATTAGACCGTGATCCAGAGAGTGATGTATACTATGGGCGGCAGTTTTTCTAGAATATATTCAATTTCTGATGGAAGAATTAATGTGTATTTGCCAAATCTGCCTTCTGCTCTCATGAACATTTCTTCATTAGAAAGATTACCATCAATGGAGAAAAAATCCAAACTTATTTTATTGTATTCATGAACATTTCTACAAATAGAACATAATTTTGCCATTATGATAATCAGATAAATGTGTTTTGTTTGTTTCAGAAGGATTCAAGAATTTTTTTACCTAATTATAGGATTTTCATTTTAAATATGAAACATATGGAACTATATTCAGATATGACATAACATCCTCAAGTGTGTAAAAAGGAACATCCTGACAGATGTTCATGGTGGATTGGTTGTAGCAGAAATATCAGGTGTGATTTAAATGATGGCAGCAGATAAAATTTTACTTTAAATGCCAAAAAAAGAAGGAAAGAGTGTACTTAATTTCTGCATTGCCTCTCCCACATCATTGCATTTCTCAAATGTACTTTCCTCCAAAGATATATTTTTCTGCCAAGGCTGACCTTATGAGTAGTTGAAATAGATTGGTTTCAGGACTCAATGTGTTTTTATGGAATGCTGGGGTTGCCACAGTGCCAATAAAACAAACCAACAAACTATCCTTATTCCGAGGCTAATGATTAAAGCCCCTTTTTAAGGCTTTGGTTCTTATTAAATAAGAAACATCCCTCAAAAAGCAATTCATTAAAGGCTGCTTTGACTTTTCAAATTTTGTATAACTAAAGAAGCCTAGTGATGAACTCATCGCTGTGTGAAAGAATATAGCTCTGGGGATGTTTATTACTGTACCATAGGAAACATAACATAACAAAAAGCTAAGACCTAGCTAATGTCTGGCAACAGGACACTGGTTAAATAAATCAGGCTACTTCCCTATACTGGCACGCTATCGGAAATAGCATGAAGTCGTCCTGAAGATACTGCTAAGGAAGGATTTTTATATAGCAAGAAAATATTCACCAAGTACAAGTAAAAAGACAGGTTTTTAAATAATGTAAAATGCACTTTCATTTTTTTTATTTACCATTACAGACAGGAAAAATGATACACATCTATAGGTTCTTCGTGCTTATATATTCTGTTACAGATGTGCCCTAAGTTTTCTGCAAATACAATGATGTAAATCATGACTCAGTAGTATAACACTAGTACATTTATTTGTTTATTCCTGTTTGCTTATTTACTTAGAGCTTTTATAAATTTATTTTTTAAATTCCATTTAAATTTCTGAGATCAGGTTTATTTGGTGTTAGTGTATAATGGAAGATGCCATTTGAGAGTCAGAGAGTAAATACAGAGAAAATTTCTGACAAGTTGTGGGAATTGGGTTGGGGGCACTGAAAGAAGACTTGGCTTGGGTAATTGGTAGTACTCCCTGGGGTCACCTTTCTTTGGCATTCATGAACCCCAGTGAGGTAATAACTGGCTCAGAACAGAAATTCTGACACTACAGTTACTTTCTTCATAGCATGTAACTTCCCACAGAATTAAACATACAGGTTTTCTCAGAGCAATTGAATAGACAAGAAAGTGAATCTCTACCTACTTCCTAAAGGTACATTTTTATCCCCTCTTATCTTTGCTGTGTACTATTATCTCCATGATACAATTAGAGTTCTTTTCTAAAGTTGCTTTGTTTTCAGTTGATGGGGAAAAAATGTTACCAAGAAAAATAATTATCTGTGTGCTAGTTCTAAATGCAGCCTTCAGGCATTTCAGAAAAAGAATATCTAATTTATCAGTCAAAGCAGGCTGATCTTTTTCTTTACTTTTTTTGAATACAAATTTCTCATTCTGCCTTGTGAAATGATCACTTATGTTAACAGATATTAGTAAGAATAAGATAATAAAATGTATGTAATTTTAATACACAAAACTATCAAATTTCCTTGAAAAACAAAAGCTATTTTAAAATGCACTCAGAAATTTTAAACAAAAGCAAGGTTATTTTACCAGAAGGTAATTCAGAAACTATTTCTCCCTTACAAATAAACTTTTAAAGATGTGATCACCATTTCAAAATTGGTAAATAGCTAGCTTTTAGGTCATAACTGCCTTTAGTGCTTCTCAGCCTAGGAAGAATAGAATTGTGTGCTTTGTATTAATGTGTTTTGTATATATATAGTTTTGCTCTGCTAAGGAAATCTTATAGAAATTCACTGTGGAAAGTTAGGAAGTTATTTTTCAAAGAAAAAAAGGAATACAAATGTCAAATGTCTTGAAAGATTTGGAACATTGTGAGAAAAGTATTAGGGAAAGAAAATGGAAATTTTAGATCTTCAAACACATTCAATAGATATTATGCAATTGCTTCAGACAGAAACTCATTTTGCTTTATTTGAAGCATGCAACTCTTGTGTAAAAATTGGCTTGCTTATAAAATGTTCATGTTTATTATGTTTAAAGATTGAAAAAGGACATTCAGGAAAATATTTTGTTGATTAATTTGGAGAGGGAAAAACATCCTTGAGGACAATGTGATTTCATGAATTTATTCTTCTCCCTGCCATCTCCAATCCCACCACCCCCCAGCTGCCACCTTCTCAAAACTTTAATTGTGTATTGTAAGAATGGGTTTGCAGAGTCAGCTTTTATTGTAGTGGCTTCATTTCAGAGATGCACAGTGCTCTCAGCATTTGCCTGTTTTGTCTGTTGATAACATAAGCAGTGTGCATGAGTGAGAAATGAGAACTATTCAGGAAAAAAAAATCTGATGTTTCAAAGAAGCAACACATTCTTTGACACGCCTCTCATTGAGAGATGGGGGACCAAGTATCCTCTCTGTCCAGTGAATCTGGGCCGTAACCCACAGTGTGTTTGGCTTCCAAGGTACATCAGAGGAGTCATGCAATTTCCAGCTCAGGTGAACAAACTCAGGGATGAAGGTGTCTCCCCGGTACCCCCCAAAATTACAGCCATACATGCTTAGCTGACCCTGGCATTTGAATCTTCCCACCTGAGACCCCCAAACAGCAAGAAACTACTGTACAGTTCAATTTCTGTTCAATAGAGCCCATAAGTATAATAAAATTAATTTTTTTCAATCACTAAACCAGGAGTTTCAATTTTTATACAGCAGTAGGTAGCTTTCATATCACATAATGTGGACTTATGAGAGAAAAAATAAATATTTAGCAAGATAAATTGCAAACATGTTACTCTAAAGGTCCATTTTTTTCTGTGGTAGAAACACAATGATTATATATTCTCTGTCTCTTAGTAAATTGCAAGCTGCATTTTGCTTTGGTATAATGGAGCCACAGGGTATCCTTATTTCAAATCTCTCCTTGTCAACCTGTAAGGTGGAAAAAGAATTGCTTCCATGGCCACTCTTGCAAAGAATTTATGTTGATTTCTATTGGACTCTAGTCCCAGGTTTGGCCACTTCCAGGTTTCAGTTCACAGGTAAACGCACATCTGTGCTCTGGCCTGACAGGTGACATATGCTGGTCACATCACCCACATGTACATCACCCAGGCTGTTTGGTGGACTATCCAGCTGTGCAGGGGCTTCTCCCACTGTAGACATGCTTAGTCATTCAATGCTTGCAGGCTTTGTTTAATAGAAATATTTATGACAAGATTTGATAGAATCTTGTCAAATCTTTTTTTGACTAATTTTGACTCTGCAAAATAAAAGACAAATGTGAAAAATGAACACTTTAGGTTTAAGAAGCTTTAATCCTCTTTTTTTATTGCAATATCAGCTCAAAGAAATAGGATGACCTATCTATTTTTTGCCTAATTATCTCTGGAAAGGAAATGCCACTGTTTAAAAAAGACACTTGAAGTCACTTATTTGGTTCTTATCTTCATTTGTTATTTAAAATTTAAAGAGATTCTTTTTTGTCTCTATACACATGAAACCTAAATCACCAAGTATGTGCTTTAGAAAGTTTTAAAAATCATTATTATGTAACATTTATAAACAAAAATCTAATTTTAAATAATTAAAATGTTATTAATTTTTCAGAATTTGTAGGTAATATGTATTAGCCCTTCACTTTACCTTGTGATTATTATGATGCCAGTTATAAATTAATATTTTACATATACCTATAAGATTCTGTTACTACATATACAGATAAGATTCTGTTAGTGGCAAATTTTGATACCTGACTGGTGTTAATGAACATGCAGGGGGGGGAGTCTGAGCAGAATCTACCAAACAGTTCAAACGGGGGAAGAAGGGGGCAGAAATTACAACAAGGCAGCAATATCTTAAACTTCTGTATTCTCAATGTTATGGGTTGTATTGTGCCACCTCTGTGTAGCTCCTTCCAAATTTATATATTGAAGTTCTTACTCATGGCACTTCAGTATGTGAATTTATTTGGAGAGTCATTAAAGAACTTATTAATTAAGATGAGGCCATGCTGCACTAATCTGACATGACTTCCTTATATATAAGGACGTGATGTTCTTATAAAGGGGGACACAGGCAAGCAGGAGAATGCCATGGGTAGATGCAGGCAGATGTCAGGGCAATGATGCTACAAGCCAAAATCTTAGGCAGAGAAAGAGGGCCCTGTAACACAGCCCTCCTGGAGGAACACAGCCATGGTCAATCCTGCATACTAAAATTCAACTGATGCCTATACCTTCTTTCAAGGACTGCATAACATCTATCTGGTTCAGGAAGCCTGGAAAGAACCCAATATTTAAGAGCTCTGACCCATCAAGAACTGGCATAGTTATCCTTTTCACCACCTTTAAAAAAACTACATCTAGATGCAGAATATTAAAAGTAAAAACAAATGAAATGAAAAACTGATAAAAAAAATAAATGTGGGATAAATCTCATAGTTTCAATTTTTGATGTTAAGCTGTCTCCACCTCTGTTCTGGCAGTTTCCCCATGGACTCAAAGAGAAGAAGGGAGGGGAAACTCAAATTCTAAGAACCTGGGAGAGATGGAAGCAGATGTACATAATTAAGCAGGACCCTTTCCAACCTAGGAAGAGGGAAACATAAAAGCCTGGCAGTTTTCAGCCTGGGGCAGACCTGCTTTCTGAGATGCCTGCTGCCTTGAGCAGCATCTTATGCTCTCACTCTCTAATACTCTCTGTCCATGCTTTATATTATTGCTTCAGGAAATTCCTTGTAATACCCCAAAACCCTCATCTCTTGCTGTCCCCAACAATGGGATGCCTTAGATTGCCCATGAACAACCTAGAATTGAACAAAAGTCACAAACAGATTTCCAGTAGGAAATACTTAGAAAGAGCCAGTCCCACCTACACCTTGATTTTGGACTTCTACCTCCAGGATTGTGGCACAGTAAATGTCTTTTGTTTAAGCCACTGTCTGTGGCACTTTGAAATAGCTGTTGGGAAATCAGTTAATTCATGATTGACTGGATTTTGATTTAAAGTGGTTGATTTTGGTTCTCTTTGTTTACCCTGATTGTTAGGGTGGATGCATAGTAAATTACATAGTGGAGGTACAATCTATCTAGACAAATTCTAAATTTATTGAGAGAGCTCTATTTCCTCAATTGACAATCACTTGTACTTACAATACTATTGACCATTTCCAAAACTCCCCCCAAGGAACTTAGTCACATCAATGCCAATTAATTGAAATTCTTCACTATCTTTGACCTTTGTCTCCTTCCCAATTGTTGGAGAGACATCTCCAAAGCACTTTACATATTAAGATGCATAAATTATAAAGACCCAGAAAGATGTCCCACCTTCCAGAAAAGATAGTCTGTAGACTTGCAGATTACTCCACAATGCACCACTACCTAAAATCATTTTCACAGATCTGTTCTTTCCTTGAATTTCATTTTTGGAAATAGTTACATTACCCCTTTGCTTCCATGGATGACCCTTAATCCCCAACCTCTTCCAAATGCTCTTAATTGCTCCACATAATTTATGTCATTCCTGTAGGCTTTATTCCCCTTTCCACAAAGTGAAAGCATAGTGGCTATCAAAGCTCAGACAGTCCTAAAGACTGTGCTGAAGCTAGCAGGTGAATGAATTTGTGAAACACATGTTCTTTATGATAGCTAGGAAAACAATCCCAGAAAGCATTGGGATGGTTCCTTACTCATCTTTGCATTCAGTGTTTAGTATCATGGGCATCGTAAAAGCCTATTGAATGAATCAATGGACAAATAAATAAAAGTTGATCATTGAATAAACCCGGCATGGGAAGAGTATCTCCTGAATTACTGGATGGTGAGTGGGTCATTGCTCATAATGTCAGAGGATGACTTAGTGTGTTGGATGAATACGAGGATTTATATTACCTTTAAATGGATTGGATGGTCACATTAAAATGCTAGTTTTTAGAATATTTTGTTTATACTGATGTATTTGAAGTATGGCAAAGCCATATCTGTTTTACAAGACCAGTTATATTTGAATTTCAAATTTCTTTTACTTTGAAGCACCCACATATCCTTACTAAAATCCATGTAATCCATGTTGGGAAGGGATGAGAGTTACATTTTTAGTTTAGTGAAATTGATCGTGACTTGTGGAGCTCACTTTTGAAAAATTATAAGTATTAAAAATTACCTGGATGCTTCCATGAGATGATGATAGCTAAATGATATTTTTTTTTGCCCAACATTTCATGATTTTTTAAAGCTAAAATAAATTTCAGAAATGGCTAAGTCAGGCTTAAATGTATTTGGAAAGATTCTACTCATCATTGACCATAATCAACAAAAAAAGTTAGGGAGAAAAAAGTATCATGCTATGCTAGCTCAGTACTGAATTTTTGTTTGTTGAATCTTCCAGAATCTTTCAGGAATCAATTATTTATCCTGAAGTACATTTTATACAGCAGGGGTGTCTCAGGGTTTTGGAGCAAATACCCAAGCCACAGTTGCCAGGTATGATCCCAACCTCAGAGAAGCCTGAGGAAGCTGTGTGTTTAAAGTCTGGGTTCTTCCTTGATCTCGAAGCAAACCCTGGGAAAAGCTGGACCATGACTCTGTTGACCCCCGCCAGCCTCAGCCACCTCATAGTTTGTCCATCTTGGTGATACATTCATTGCTGCTTGAAAAAGTTGAGGCAGAGCCAAAGGTTAAGCTAATATAAGTGATAATTTTAAACTTTCCCATGTTTGTCATCATTTACACAGAGAAGATAGTAGGAAAATTAGAGAAAAAAGGAAGTAACCTTGATGTTAGATATTTTATTTTTATTCATATCTAACAATATAATCACTTCTAAGTGTAACAAACTTTCAAAGTATTAATTTTTTGAACTAATTTGACTTTAATTCCATGATAATAAATATTTCCTCTTTTTAAGACTCTATATCATCATAGCAAACCTGCGTTTTCCCAGCTGAAACATCTGTCTTGTCAATATATAAATTGGAGCAAGAAATAAATGGAACATTAGTGGAATTGCCAGTTTGTTTAAGCTTTTCTTACTTGTTGAGGGCAATAAATTGACTATGTTTAAGTGAATAGTAAAGAGCAATTGATGATTCAATAACCTTAAATTAAAAGAAGCATTATTGGAAAATTGGCAGTGTCACAAAAGTTTACTCCTCTATTGAGCAACAAATGGAGGTTCTGTTAGTGCCTGAATGTCATGACAAATCCAGAAACTAGTTCATGCAGAAGGTATCCACTTACCTGAGTAAACTTGAGACTAGGGCTTCCAGGATATATGGATTGAGCCCAGGAAGAAGATTAAGAGGATGCTGTGAGGGAAGTGGGAAGAAGTGGGAGAGCTCAGAACTCTGCTATCTCCCAATTACTAAAATAATTAATATTATCAAAGAAGACTCACCTTTCCTCCCTCTATACTCAGAATACTTCTATAGTCTAATGTGTACAGTTTTACAGTCAAGTAACTCTCCATTTCTTGGTGAACACTGATGTGGTGTCCTCCAACTCAATTGAATTGTGACTCAGATTCATGTGTGAGAACACTGAAACACTGTTGCATGGGGCAGGGAGTTTACTGCAAGTCCACAAGCCAGGAGGCAGGAGGAAGAAAATATTCAAATTGCCTCCCTTTAAGCTTAGGGAAGAGTTTTATGTTAGGTGGAAAGTGGAGTTGAGAACAAAGGAATTACAATGCTGTTGATAGTGTATGGTTGATTTCTGTTTCTTTCATGTTTCCTGCATGACTCAAAGTTGGCATCTAGAATGACAATAAAATGAAGGACCCCTCATTTCAGAATACTGTCCATCAAACCATGAGCCAAGCATCTTGGATTTATCTTCCATGACTATTTTTCAGCCCAAACAATGGTGGGCAATACTCTCTTGGACCTGCACTCTCAAACACAGTCAGTTTATGGAAAGTTTGTTTTTCCCTAGTTTAAAATGGTAGAGTATTTTACCCCAGCTGTCTTCAACCCAGGAATGTGCCAGACTTGTCCAATTTCCCTCTTCCAGGTCTGCAACCATGAAATTCTCTCAAGATCATTATATGGGACTTACCTTGACTGTTTCCAATCTCTGAGAAATTGCTTTCCTTCACTGCTTGGTGTCCAATGTCTTTAAAATATTGTTTCATATATTTTGTTTCAGGTAAGAGGATAACCTAGGTCCCTGCTGGTTCACCTTTTCTAGAAACAAATTCCTCAAATGTGCTTTTTATAATGAAAAACTGAAAATAAACAATTCCACCAAAAAAGGATTCTGTTTAAAATGTTTGGGTATTCTTAAAGTAAAATTCCAATCTAGTCATTTTCAATGAAATGGTAGGGAACATTGTTTCTTTCTTCTTAGCCACTGTCCCCTGCATCTATTCATTAATATGTAAATATGCCATAATCTTTTGTTAAGAGAAAAATTTAAAAATATATGTATGCTCAGTTTGATTTTATTTATATATATATTCATGATATATTTAAGCATGCATAAATATTATATATACTTCATTTTTGTACAGTGTTTGATTTCTCCACCACATCACCAGTAAGCTATAATCAATAATCCCCTTGTATTCATCCATTCCCTGCTTTGATCCCACTCTCTATCCATCCCCAGCCCTCTGCCTCAGATCTGTACTTTGCCTGCAAGTTTTGTTATTTTATTATTTATACTTTGTTCAGTTTCCATATATTCATCCTGTAAGTAAAAACATCCAATATATTTTTTTTCTGACTTATTTCACTGGTCATAATCCATTCCAGCTCCAACCATGTTGCTAGAACATAAGTTTATCTTTTTTTGTTTGTTTGCATTCTGTTCCATATCTTCTTGATGGGGGAGGGGGTTTGGATTGTTCCTCGACCTTGGCTATTGTGAATAGTATTGCAATAAACATAGCCGTGAAGATTTCCTTTTGAATTGATGTTTTTGTTTCGTTCAGGTAGATTTCTCAGAGTGGAATAATTGGGTCATATGATACTTTTTTAGTAGTTTAAGGGTCCTTTACACAGCTACCACAGTGTTTGGATGACTTTGCATTCCTACCAGCAGTGTAAGAGGGTTTCTTTTTCTCTACATCGTCACCAGCATTTGTTGTTGCCAGTTTTTTACTTTTTAATATGAACCATTCTCACTGGTATATGGTGGTATATATGTGGTTTTGACTTGCATTTCCCCTGATGATAAGGATGTTGAGTTTTTTTTTTCATATACGCATTGTTTATTGGCATTTTCTCTTTGAAAATGTATGTTTTTAGTTCTTTTTCCCTTTTTTGGATTGAATTGTTTGCATTGTTTTTGTTGATTTGTGTAAGCTCTTTGTACATCTTTTTATATTAATCCCTTATCAGTTGTTTGGAATATAAATATTTTCTCCCAATCTGCAGGTTTTCTCTTCCTTTTGGTTATTGTCTCTTGCTGTACAGAAGCTTTTAACTTGATGTAGGCTGAACTGTTTATCTTTTCTTTCTTTTTCTTTGCTTCTGAGGATGAATTCTCAAAGATATTTCTGAGATGTAAATCATGGAGTGTCTTGGCTATGTTTTCTTCTCTATATATTGTGGTTTCAAATTCTACATTCAAACCATTCATCCATTTTGAGTTGGTTTTTGTAAATGGTGTGTAAAGTAATAGCCAATTACATTATTCTGCAGCTACATGAAATTTTAAATAAATTTATAAAGGTATAAAATAAAATAATCATAATTTATACTCATCAATTAAAAATGACAAATTGGATGATTTTATGACAATATGGATGGACTTGGAAGAAATCATATTAGCAGAAACAATTCAAAAAGAAAAAGACAGAAACCAAATGGTTTTGTAATTATATGGGGCATGGGGAAAATAAACAAAAGGCCACAAAGAAAAGTCAAAACAAGTTAACAATGAAATTAAAGTACACACTGGGGTGGGGGGTTTGGGACAGGGTGGGAACTGTCAAGGAGGGTGGAGAGGGGGGTGAACCCCAGAGATCACAAAGATGTGAAATTTATATATATTTTTAATTGAAAAAACTTAAATGAAGTACTGAAATAATTAATAAAACTTTGATAACCTACTACTGAGTTCCTAATATTTTGAAAATGATGTTTTGTTTTCACATGGCTCTCTATTTTAGGTATCCATTGTCACTACATTATTAAAGTTTGGTGTTAAAATATTTTAGGCTTTCTTCTGCATGTTTCATGCATTGAAATCAAATGTGTGGATGAAGAATGAAGGCAAAAGAAAATATGACATATATATATTTACATATACATATCAAATCTAAGTCAGCATTTATTAGATGAAACAGTAATACTCCAAAGTAGAAGAGGAGGAAGGAGTACACACCATTCTGAGGCTCTTAGAAAACTTTGAATACTCTGAGTGATTAAACTTTCCAAGTCTTACTATTCAACAACCAGAGCTGATTTATTGTCATAAAAACGAAGCAAATCACTCATTTACATCCGTTTGCAACCACAGCAATTCTATCTTTATACTCTCCTCTTGGAACTGCAGAAAGTTGTGTGCATGTCTGCTAGGGTACACCACACAGCATCCGAAAACCAGAAGCCTCATCTGGCCTGTGAAAACTATCTGCATCCAATGGAGAGACATCATCCAAATGGTGATTTTACAGCTATTTCCAAGTAGTACACTTCAGTTGTTCAAAGGGGAAGATGTGGGATATGTGCCACAAAGGAGATATCAGCTCTGTGTTCTGAACTGGGAAGGAAAGGCAGAAACAAGGACCCTACGTGAACAAGTTACACAGTAAACTCTGGGTCTGGCATCTCAGAAAGTCTGGGCTGCCAAGTGCAATCTGAGCTTGGATTTAAAATACTTTGTCAAATTCTTTAGGGTTTTTGTTCCCTTTTCTATAAAATTCCCATATTAGTGACTAAGACATAAAAATAATCACTGGAAGATTTGAACTTGTTATGCATATCTGGATTTCCATAGCTTTGCTTTACACTGTAGAATGTGACTTTAAAATTTTTTGAATAGAAGTATCAATAGATGAGAAGATAAGCCTAATTCACAAAGAAAACAAATGGAAATATAAGACAGGATTGTAGGCAGATTGAGGATATTGTGAAAAAACATGTGTATTTGCATATGGACACCTTGCCATTCATTCAAAGAAGAGACTAGTTAGTGATGGAAAACAAGAGCTAGACTCCCGTGAAAGAGAGAAGACTAAAGTGAATTATGAGACACCCTTTTAAGTCTTTCATATTTTGGAAGTAAATTCTTATGACAGAAAATTTTAAAAACACCAAAAATATTCCTTGAGCAGTCACCCCCTATTTTATGCATAGTAGTCAACCATATCCAAATATTTGTCTGTGCAAAATTATAAACAAATTAACAGTATATTCACACCATGATACATAATCCTTAAGACTGCAAAGGAATGAGCTCCTGGTGTATACAGTACAGATTAATCTCAGATACATTAGATTTCAAGCAAAAAAAAAAAAAAAAACCAGAGTGGATAGAGAACAATTACATGAATTTCAACAACAGTCAAAGGCAATACATGGAGGAATCAAAATAATAGTTGTCCTTTATGGAGAAATGTCACTAAGTGGAAGTGGGTATGGGGAAGTTCTAGATTGTTCTATACTTTAATGTGAGTGTTGGGGACATTAGAATATACATGTTAAAATATATACAGCTGTACACCACAAGTTGGCATTTTACAGTTTGCAATTATACTGCAAAGGGGTTTTAATCTATTTCCTTAAATCTGAGTTATACAGTTTTTGTAGTGTTGCAATTAGAAATAGACATTTTTCTGACTAGAATTGAATGCTGATAATCCCAGCCTATAGAGTAGACCACAAGAGCCTGAGACTGAAAAATGATTCAGACTTTGATCATCTTTCATCAAGATGAATCCCTTATGATTCAATCCATGTTTTGACATAAGTAAAATGGATTGTAGAAGAATTGTAGATGGATAGAGAAAAATTCAAGTTTCTCTGACTGTACAGTGCTTCTAAATAGACTGTACTAAGCAAAGCAAGAGAAACAGAGTCAATAATCCAATAGGTTTATTTTTCAATAAGTGAAGACCACTCTTGATTAGAATTATTCTAACCCTACTTTTTTCTACCTTGGAAAAAAGGTGCATCAGCCATACTTATGAGTAAACAAAACTAGTCTGAGGAAAATGATAAATGCTGGCTAACATTTATTTCCTTATCACTCTGAGTCAATGTATTAATTATTTCTCACAACTCTTTGAGGCTGACAACATTGCCACTTTTTTTTCCAGGGCACAGAAAGATTATATAACTGGCCTACGATCACCCAGCTCGCCAGAGGAAAAGCCCAGATTAAGCATGCATTGGAATGAAGACTAGGAAATGAGAGGTTGGGGGGGTGGTGCAAATGGAAAAGAAAAAGAAGTCAAAGCCTTTATTGGACTAAGGAGGTAATTCAAAGGGACATTGGGTATCATCAAGTGAGTCCTCGTTCCTAGGTAATGAAACTGAAGCCCAGAAAGGTTCAGACTTCCCAAGGTCACTCATCTAATTAGGGGCAGAGCTGGAACAATAAGCCACATTTAAAAAAAATCTCAGCTCAGGGGCTTTTCTACTACATCAAAAAAAAATTAATTGAATTTTTTTCACATCATGTCCAATTTTAAAATCTATCCCCAGGGGATTGTTGGTTAGATATTCATAGTATTATAAAATTCAATGATTGGAAATGGCCCAGAGCAGTCCTATAGCCCTTGGTCTCGAATTTAAGCAACATCACACTTAAACCATCTCATCCAGATGAGAATCTTTCCCAGTTTTTAAAACCTTCCAGATGTATCTCAACTGGATTTCTTCATTTATCTACCAGAGAAAAAGAGCAGAATTTGGAAAATAGCCTGATATGCATAAACCATTAATGCCATCCCAGGAGATAGACGAGCCAAAACCCTGAATGTCTAACGCATTTTAATTCAGGATGTGGTGCACTGAAGCCCTAGGGATTATTTTCATCAGAGTCGACTCTATGAATATGAATTATTTTTTCATCTGGTCTTTTTACTGAGAAGGAAATCTTACATAAGAGTTAACATGGGAAAAAGTGGCAGAATTTAAGGAAATATTAAAGGGCACTATAACAAAAGTGAATATATATATTTCCACCTTGGAAAAACAAAACCTTCAATAAGCATTTCCTGGCTTCCCCTTTTCCTTCCTTACCTCACCATTCTCAGGAAAAGAAAAGAAGCGGAAAGCTGCCCAGTCTGATGTCTTTTGAGCATCCCTCCAAATTAAGCCCTGGTAGTAATCACTTCTGAGTCTCCAAATGGTTCCATTCTGCAGTTGAGTTTGTAATGGTGAAAAAGTGCTTCTTGGTATCTAAGAAGTGAAGCAACAAAAATGTGAAGGAGCTAGAAAGCAAAGGAGCTATTGCTCTACACTGTCCAGAAACCACAACTTGCCTTCTTCCCACTCTAGAAGAAAACACTGCATCTTAGCACAGTTAACATATCCTAAGAAGAACCGTTCTACCAATTCTACAGAAACTCAAAAGACTTGGCAAATAAAAATGGAGTGTTGTGACATTCTTTGGAATGAAATATTGCTGCTGGAAGGTAGCCCAAATAAGTCATGGCAGTTTAAAGTCAAACAACAAATGTGCTTTGACTGAAAAATGTTCCTGCCACTTGTGAACACTTCAACCAAGGTACAGTATTCCTCTACACGGGAAGGGTGTGCATGGATCTTGAGAAAGATCCTGCTTGCTGATCAGATCAGAAAAGTTACTTCCAGCAATAGAATAGTGTCAATATCCCATATCCACGTTGGTTCTATCCCAGGGTGCCCAACCCCAAGCCTAAAGGGCTTGTCCACAGCAGCAGGAAACATTTCCATGAAGCCTGTAGAGTACGTCATTTCTAGGGCAATGCCTACCTTCATCTGCCCATTTCCCTTGTGTGGCTGGAACAGACCAAGGAAATGACTGAGAATATTCATAGGCAGTATCTGGTTTCTCTAGTGCCTCAGTCTGACCTCATTCTTCAAATGCAATACAAGTTAATAGATCCTCTTAGGAGGATCTTTATTTTCACAGTTCTTCAGTTCTGAGACTTACTTTTAGCGTTCAGGTAGAGACAGGGGCCTCTCACATTTGCTTCATTTCTGATACTTTGATTCTAAATTTTGAAATAAAAGAGAAATTTTAAAGCAGTCACCTATTTTAAAGATACCCACCTATTGTGGGCATCTGAGTATGATGAAGAGAGCTGTCCCACTAAGAACAACTGTGTATACTGCAAAATAATCATATTTTTAATCACCTGGCAAGCACAGAAATGCTGCTTATGTAATGTCAAGGAGAGGGATTCAATTTGGGGGAGGGGGGTGAGGAGGATCTGTAACAGTCTTTTGTCTGAGGGCTCTTTGGACTCTGGTCCAAAGAACTCTGGTCTAATGAACACGTTGGCTGGTTTAAAACTGCATAGAGAAAGAAATGGAGACCCTAAACTGAAAACATCTGAGAAGCTGAGTGGAGTTTTCTTATATTTGGAGACAAAGATTGAATTTTGGCATCCCCAAAGGAAGGGGGCGGGGGCTGAGACATCCTGGAGCACACCAAGTTCTTATTAGAAACCCTGAAAGGTGGGCTGCACTGTTGGGCGGTCAGAGAAGAGGAGCTTTACTGAAATGAAAACTAAAAGTGGAATAGAAAGCTTTTCCCGAGAGAGGGTTGAAGAAATAAGGGCGCCTGCTCTGCCACTTTATCTGTTCTTATCTTGGGAGTCCAAGTCAGTGCAATAGTGCAAAAAGACACAAAAGGCAATAAAATAGGAAATGAAGAAATAAAACTCCCATGATGCCAGATAAATTGATTCTCTATGGAGAAAATCCAAAAGAATCTACATATATGAAAATTAATTTTTGATAAAAGGGTCAGAAATGTACAATAGAGAAAGGGTAGTCTCCTCAATAAATGGGGTCAGGAAAATTAGGCAGCCACACACAAAAGAAAGAAACTAGACCACTGTCTCACACCACACACGCAAATTAACTGAAAATGCATTCAAGACCTAAATGTCAAATCTGAAACCATAAAATACATAGAAAAAAATATAGGCCCTAAACTCCTTGACCTTGATCTTAGTGGTGTCTGTGGATTTGACTGCAATGGCAAGGGAAACAAAAGCAAAAATAAGCAAATGATACTGCATAAAGCTAAAAGGTTCCTGTGAAAGAAACCATGATCAAAATGAAAAGGAAACCCATTGAATGGGAAAAGACATTTGTAAATCATACATCTGACAAGGAATCAATATCTAAAATATGTAAAAAAAAGTATATAAGCTCAACAATAACAACAAAAAGAAAACAATTTAAAAATGGGCAGAATACCTAAATAGAGAGTCCTCCAAGAAAATATGAGCAAAACCAATGGAAACAGTGGCAAAGGTAAAGAAAAGTATTTGATACCTCAAAAGTATTTCAGTATATAAAATGATTTCATAAAGAAATCCAAGTGCCAACAGCAAGTAGGGGATACTTGTTACAACTATGAAGGAAAAGTTAGTATCCTTAATATATCAAAATTCTTTTCAGTTCAGTAAGAAAATAAATACTTCTAAAATAAAAATAACTATATGTGTATGTATATACACAGTTTACAGAAGAAATGTAAATGTCTTGAAATTAGAATAGTTTCTCAATTCATTCTTCTTTCTTACCAAATCAGAAAATATTTATTTAGTTATAATAGCATTATTATATGTTGGAAGAAGAATTAGGCAAGCATTTCTGGAAAGAAATTAAAAGTGTAATATACATTTATATATATAGAACCTCAATAAATGTTTCACCATTTCACTCAGAAATATGACATTTAAAGAACTTTAGCAAGTGTGTGACATTTTCACAGATTATGAAATTGAAGGTGAAAAGGAAGAAAACTACAAAACCCATTATTCTATGACTAAACATCTGTCTCAAGTTTCTGGACTTCCAGAAATTAAAAAAAAAAAAAAAAGATACAATTTCCATTGAAACATGCCACTATTGCTTTTGGGGTCTTAAATTCATTGAGCTAAAAGTTTTCCTTGTTTCATTCCCTCTGATAATACATTTCAGAGCTTGGAGAAACAGTGATATGACAGCAAACTCTGGGAAGTGGAACTGATGCTTGGACTTGACCCTGAATCTGCCAGCATCTCTTGTCTCATCTGCCTATTGCGGGTCTCTGAGAGCCAATATCATCCCTGCTGACTTGATCAGAAATGTCCTGACCAG
Organism: Uropsilus gracilis; assembly: GCA_004024945.1. NCBI lineage: Eukaryota > Metazoa > Chordata > Mammalia > Eulipotyphla > Talpidae > Uropsilus > Uropsilus gracilis. The sequence goes on along the minus strand of PVHY01000283.1, from coordinate 220,499 downwards.
TTCTCGCCCTCCCTGTGGTATCCGTTGAGCTGGTAGTCACTCTCCTATTTCATGAACAAGTCTACTTTCCCCTTTTATTATCACATTCACTCATCCCTTGAGGAATAGTTCTATGCGCCTCCTCCTGCAGACTGGCAGAAACTGCATTTTCTGGGGGGAGCTGCAGATGGATTCCCATCCTTTCTGGGAGGAAAAATGAGATTTCCCTGAGAGACCACATTCAGATTCTTTTGCCCAAGTCCTGCTACCATTCCAGACTTGACTTTAACCCCAGGCTCACACCAAGCTGGGTGAAAACCTGGAAAGTCAAGCACACATTTTCCCTATATCTCTGCATCATTTTTTAAAAAATTTATTTACATATAAATTTTACATCTTTGTAATTCCAGGGAGTCACCCCCCCACCTTCCCCACCATTCCTCCCTTCCCCCCCTACCCCAAGTTGTATGGTTCAGTTTGTTGGTTAGCTTGTTTTGACTTTTCCTCATGGCTTTTGTTTATTTTTTTCCTACATCCCATTTATTAGTGAAGCCATTTTGTTTCTTTTTCTTTTTGACTTGTTTCTCCTAATATGATTTCTTCTAAGTACATCCATGTTATCATAAAATCATCAAATTTGTCATTTTTAATTGATGAGGAATATTCCATTGTGTAGCAGGCAACAACAAGTGCTGGCAAGGATGTGGAGAGAATTCCTGTGTTCTTAAACTATAAAGGGATGGGGATAGAGTAGCATATATACCATCTGCTTCATGCACACTCTCCCCCATCCCCCCATGGAGAACTTTCTCAAAGTTTCATCACCAAGTAGTTGGTTACGTTGCTTCTGGTTCTGATGCCCCTAAAGTTCAAGCAGTTCACCTAGTTGTTTTTAATTAATTAATTAAAACTAATTAATTAGAGTACTCCTTCCCCCTCTCTTTGTCTCCCCCCTCTGGTCACTCTTCATGAGGTAAGCACCCTCCCATTTTATGCAGTGAAAAGCTAGTGCACCTAGCTTTTAAAGGGAAGTCATCTCTTAATCACCAGAAACTCTTAACTCCTTTTGAGCTATAAATCCCTCAGATGGTCTCATGGATCTGTGTACTCTCTCTCAGAAAAAATGTTTTAGATACATAAAATAAAACACACTGTTTTACAATGGGAAATAAATTATAGTGGAAGTCTGTTCAATTCACAGAGTAAGCTAAATATCCCTACTCTGATATTTTATTTATTGTGCAGTCTATACCTGACTACTTTGAGGTTTGAGTCATTGACTGTAAAACAAAACTTTTCTGTCTCAAAAATGACCAACTGTAGCTAGAAATATAGATATTCAATAAATCAGAAATATAGATACTCAAGTTTACATTCTCTGTCATGAGCTTTGAAACCTAAAAAAGCAGACTGGTTCTTCTCTGTATGGTTTTCGTCATCCTCTGAGGAAACACATGATTTTGACAAAAAGGGGGAACATTGGCTACCTTGATGGACAAACTCTTTGTATTTTATACCATGTCATGTGAAAAATATAGTCAGCTGTATACAAGGAAATGTATAAAAGGATATTCACTGTGCAATTATTTAAAATTAATTAAATTAGAAAAGGTATAGCAAAACAAAGGATGATTAAAATATGAAGGTAAAACCATATGTCAGTATATACTAAGCTATATAAAATGATGTCTTGAATATTTCTCATCACATAGGAAAATTGGATGTTATAAAGTTAAATAGCGAAAAGTAGACTACAAGATTATAGATGTAATATAATAGATCAAATAGTAAAAATGCTAGAGAAAATTACATTAAATATTTGCAAGGATTTTCTCTGAATCATGGAAGTATGAATGTTTTATCTCTTTATGCTTTTCTGAATTTTCCAACTTGAGGCATTTTTCTTCAAAGTAAAAATTCTTTTTTCTGATTATCAACTCTTTGTTAAATATGGACAAATATTTTTAATTAAAGTCATTTATTGGAAAGTTGGTCTAATTTAATCTTTAAATGGTTCAAAGATTGTTTGTAACAGATAACTGTTATGGAAAATGACCAATAAAGATTGCCACAAATTACTATGTCAAGAAACATACAAAAAGAAACAAAATAAAATTTTCACCCCTGATTTGCTTATATGCTGAGTCAAATCTCTCCATCATATGTTGTGTGGTTCTGTTGACTGCTTCTGGCTACTGCAAAGGCAGGGCCCCACAGGTGCTATCCTACCCCACCAGCCCAAGTAATGTATACCACAGAAACTAATTTTGCTCTTTTTCTTCAACTCAAAATGTGTATGCATCATAAGGTTATATGCCCCTGTTTCATACTAGCAACCCATAAAATTCAGATGGGAATAAAATCTTAGCATACACTATTTGCAATTCAAGACTCGGGTGTATTAACCCCTTCAGTTTGAATCTTGATTACTAAAATTATTAGGCTACAGAAATGTAGGAGGGAGGAAGGGCTTGACTACTCGCCTAAACCCTTCACCTAGAAGCCAATAATCACAGTAACTAAAGAACTGAAGTTCCAAAGCATAATTTGGAACTTCAGGCTGGGAGTGCAACAATGTGTACCCCTATTTGAAAAGGAAGCATTCTTGTTTTTTAAAAAAGCTCCTTAAAATTAAAGTGGATTGATTTCATCTCTAAAAGCCATTGCCACACAAAGAAAAATAGTGTCTACAGTCAAAACTGCCACCATCACCATTCCCCTTCACTAGGATTTGTCCCAGAGTCTCATGAAGGTGAAATTCTTATATGTAGGCTCCCCAAAACTTTTAAGATACTCAGAACAAAGTTTCTGCCCTTTACTGAAGTATAAGCAGAGGAAATATTTTTGATAAACAATTCATGGCAGACTTGAGACCTGCCCACCAGCAGGTAGCCACCAGAGGGCTGCCTGCGCACTGGGGTCCCTAGTTGTCTGAACTCCCTTGCCAGGGGGGAGTAAAGGGGATGAAGAGCCCTGGGTAAGCACCCTAAGCTGGGTGAGCCCTGGAGGGAGGACGGGGTGGGGGTTTTGTTGGTCGCACCCACCAGCGGATAGCTGCTGCACAGGGCAGCCATCTTCAGCCAGGATCGACGGAGCCATGTTGCCCCCTGCTCCTAGCCCAAGGGGAAGCATGGAAGGGCACAGGCTCAGCCATCTGGGCCCCACCCACATGCAGGGAGGTACTGGCAGGTGGGTGTGGGGGGGGACTCCTTCCATTTCACTTTCACTCCAGCTAAACTTCAAGAGGAGCAAGAACATGCACAACACAGCAGATGGACAACGGAGAGAACCAGTGCATGTGAGACGAAACAACTGTAGAGACACAATGTCATGATGCGCCCCTATGAGCTCACTGGGCTGGGAAGACCCATGTCCTCATTTCGGAGGTGCCTTCTAGGAGAGCAACACCCCCTCCCCATGCTATGGGAGAGGAGAGGAAGACCAAAGATGCGGTAATTGGCCCCACATCAAAACTGCAAACTGAGCCAGAGAGATGATCTACAAAGGCCATTCACAGATGCCTGTATTCACAGAGAAACTTTCACCAACGCTGGCTGGAGGTGAGACCCTAAATCTGACACCAGAGACATAGGTAAAGCAGCAAAGGCATGGAGATGGAATTGGAGAAGACAGCCTGCAGCAAGAAAATATGGACAGATCACAAATGAATACAGACTGGCTGCCCAACGCAAACTTAAGACTGAAAACCCACCAGCAAGGTTCACGTAGTTCTAACAACACAGTCCCTCACCCAGTGAAAGGACACTGCCACAGGAAAGAAAGAGACTAATGGACTTAACACAACTAGTAAACAATAAAGAGTGGAGTTTGAGAGAATGGAAGGGGCACTAGAGGCAGGAAGGAGAGGGAGTGATCCCAAAAGCCACTTACAGAGGTTGTATTCTAAAGAACAAAATAAATTATATATATATATATATATATATATATATATATATATATATATATATATATAAAACAACTCATGGCAGGCAACAATTTCAAAGTTGTCCTTGGGTGTGCCCTGTGGTTTTATTGTAATATACTGTATGGTTTAATTTCTTAACCCCACAGTCCCTAATCTGTATGTTCACTCCTATTTTCTCCCTATTATTTAGCAGTTCCATGGCACAAGTGATAGTTGGGAGCTGGATATTTCTTTTCTTTTTTCACTTTCACCATGGCCATTCTACTCTAAGGACGAAATTTGTCCTTTTCATGAATGGCAATAATTTCCTGTCACAAACAAGTGAACAGTTGTTATTGGGAAGCCTTCATTTTTTGAAAATACAATAGCTGAATGAAGTATGCCTTTTTATTTTTGGTAATTTTGGTGCTCTGACATCTGAGGTCTTGTTGATCATGGAGGAACTGTCTTGCCCAATGTAACTAATTCTTAAAGACAGAATTCTTAAAGCAACCCATCTGGGAAGTGTCCAGTCTTATGTGCAAGGATACTCACTGAACAATTATTTTAAATCAGTAAGAAAAGAGATAATTTCTTATGCACACCAGACAATCCAAAGCCACATTCAGTCATCCCCTCTATCAGACCCTCCCTACTCAGGGCCACAATCTACCTGCTCTGATCAACCCAGGACCAGGTACCAGAGGATTAGAACAGGCTCAGTGGCCCAAAGCCTATGGAAATAAATCAAACTTGCCAGCCCCAAACTTGCCCCATTTCTCCCTGCAAAAACCTCAGTAAAGACTCTTCCCCACATTTCTTCTTGCTCCACCTGCCTCTTGATAGCCCCCCGCTGCAGCCCTCCTGGCCCTGTGTGGTGTGGTGTGCCCCCTCCTTTTGGGAAGTGTAAGTAACAAACTGCCTTTTCAATGGCATTTTATGATTTTGACCTCATTTCACCTAATAGTAATAAAACCTGTATCTTAAAACTATAATTTTATGCAAAGTGCCCCATAGAGTTCTCAGTGAGCAGTAGTTGTGAAACATGGTATTTATTACATCTTTGTTGCTATAATGTGTATAGGAGAACTGGTGATAGATTCTGTCATCCCTCATATCCCATCTCCCTCTATGAATTTCATAAACTCTATGACTGTTTTTTTTGCGTTCAAGTTCACAAGAAGTAAGAGGGACACAGCCTCCTCAATACAGTAACAGTGACTTATGTTCAAAAAGCCATCCCCACACGCCAAAGTAAACTGGAATTGACCCTATAATCTTATGATATATACATATATATTTATACATGCTTATACATTTATATATATGCAATATATATTTATATCTATATATTATGGCTTGAAAGTTTGTATCCCCACCCCCTGATCTCTACCTTCAATCTATATGTTGAAGCCCCTGCTCAACATATATCCCATATCCCCACTTAATAGGATAGAATTAGGAGGTGGAAGTTTTAGAAGCTATTTAGGGTTAGAAAATGAGGCCATATGGGTAGAGTTGCTGTGGTAGAATTAATGAAGGGGAAGATTTCTTTCTTTATACCATGTAAGGATACAGTGAAAAGGCATGGGCGCAAGGAAGAAATTTTCACATTATCTCCGATTTTGACTTCCTAACCTTTGGAAATATGAGAATAAATTGTATGTTGTTTAAGCTTCCCAACCCTGGTATTGTGTACAACAAGACAAGTAGACTAAGTCAGTGTTTTCAGAAAAAGGAACTCCTAAAAAAAAAAAAAAACACTTTAGGTGAGGCAGAATGACCTTTTGAAGGTAGCTTAAACTGCCAAGAACACGCTTCATTAACTTAAAAGTTTTCCGCATCACTCAGAACCAGTTGGTGAACTCCAGGGACACTAGGGATCATAAGCCCATTAATTCTTCCAATGGTCTAGGAAGCAAGGATGCAATCATGAGCAAGATAGGTAGGGCTCCTCCCTTTAAGGGTAATAGGATCTTCAAGGGGGAATCTGTGAGGTTGTGCCAAGTGGGATTGTAAAAGGGATACCTCAGCATTTACAAAGATAATTGGGGCACCACTTTCAATTGTTTGAGGGTCCTCCACACAGTCTTCCATAGTAGCTGGACCAGTTTGCACTCCCACCAGCAGTGTAAGAGAGTTCCTTTTTCTCCACATCCTCGCCAACACTTGTTGTCTGTTTTAATTATATGGGCCATTCTTATTGGTGTAAGATGGTATCTCAGTGTGGTTTTAATTTGCATTCCCCTGATTATTAGTGATGTGGAGCATTTTTTCATATGCCCATTAGCCATTTGTATCTCCTCTTCGGTGAAGTGTCTTTTTAGTTCTTCTGCCCATTTTTTGGGTTTATTGTTTTGTTTTTGTTGAGCTGTAGGAGCTCTTTGTGGATCTTTGTTATCAGACCCTTGTCACTTGTCTGGAGGGCAAAAATTTTCTCCCAGTTGGTTGGGTTTCTTTTTGTTTTGTTTATTGTCTCTTTTGCTGAACAGAAACTTTTTAGTTTGATATAGTCCCAGCTGTTTATGTTTACCTTCATTTTTTTCCCCGGCCGTAGTTGTTTCCCAAAATGGATTTCTGAGGTGAAATTCATGAAGGGTTTTGCCCAGGTTTTCTTCTATGTATTTTATGGTTGCAGGTCTCACTTCCATGTCCTTTATGAATTTTGAGTTAATTTTTGTACAGGGTGTGAGGGTGTTGTCTTGGTCCATTTTTTTGCAAGTTTTGATCCAGTTTTCCCAGCACCATTTACTGAAGAGGCTATCCTTGTTCCAGAGTATGTTTTTTGCCTCTTTGTCAAAGATTAGTTGACCATATATGTGTGGTTTTATTTCTGGGTATTCAATTCTGATCCATTGGTCTGTTTGTCTGTTTTTGTACCATTATCATGCTGTTTTAAGTATTGTACCATTTGACCCAGCAATTCCACTACTGGGAATTTACCCAGAGGACATGAAAACACTAATTCAAAAGGACACCTGTGGGCACATGTTTATTGCAGTTCTGTTTACAATTGCCAAGATTTGGAAACAAACCAAATGCCCCAAAACAGACGATTGGCTAAAAAAAAGTGGTACATATACACGATGGAATACTACGCATCAATCAAGGAGGACAAACACATGTCATTAGCAGCAACCTGGATGGAGCTAGAAAGACTCATATTAGCAGAAATAAGTCCAAAAGCAAAAGAGAAGTACAGGATGGTCTCACTTATATGATGGATATAGGGAAAAGCAAACAAATGAATAAGAAAAAATAAAAACAACCAACGGGACTGAACAATGGAGCAAGAGAGGAGGAGGGGGAAGAAGGTGGGGGAGGTGAATGGCACAAAAGATCAGGATGGTTAACAGGTGCTAGCAAAGTGGGAGAGCCCCACAGGATACACAATAATGCAATAATGCAATATAAATACACATATATATGCAAATTTAAAAAATTAAATTAAATTTATAAAAAAGGAACAACCATCACAGAGATAGTTGACATTCTCTGTGGATATCTCTTCTATCCCATTCCCCATTATACATTCCCAAAAATAATAATTAGTACACTGGATATGATGTTTGTCATTCCAATGGTATTGAAACTTTTAAATCACACATCAGTAAATAATATATTATTTCTCATGGTCATAATTTTGTAATTATGGTATTGTAATATATATGCCTATCTATGTAACTTGCTTTCTTCCCACAAAAAAATAACATTCAAAAATTATTTTTAAAAAATCTCTTAACTAGGATATTGGACAACATCCCCATTTGTTATTTCTATTATTGTATCTAAATTTCACATTATCTTAAAGTTTTACAAGTTGCAATATTTGTCATATTGATAGTATGTTGTATCCTAATTTGCATACTGATATCTTGTTGTATCCTAATTTTCTTTTATTTATATATTCTAAGCCTCAAATACACTGTATAGTTTAAAATCAAAAAAATTAAAAAACAAAAAAGATACTCGGGGCAACCCTTTGAGAAGTTGAGACCTAAACAGAAGGGAGATGGAGTTGGCAAGCCTAGAGCTGGAATCTGAAACACAGAATCTTCAGTTTGTCAAGCAGATGTCTATCTTTTTTTTTCCACTCCCAAACCCTCCTGCTTATTTAAACATTGTTGATCTTTTGACCACAGAGCAAGTATTATTTTAACAAGACAATTCTATAAGACTCCCAGGATACAATAATTTCGACAGGACAAATTTCAGAGATGATTAGCAGACCTTGCATCCATCTTATAAAGCTGTAGAATCATTTACTTAATGGGAAAGAAAAACCCTAAAGAGAAACAGAAACAAATAAAGTCAATCAGGTCATACTGGTAAAGCTCAGAGTCACAGATGCATGGACACACACTTCCACCTGTTCCTGGAAGCTCTCTGTGAAGCAAATTTGAAAGGTGTATGTGTTGTCTAAAGTCACAGTGGGCAAAACTCAGATGTCTTCTCTACATTTCCCAACAAGAAATGTTACTCTCTTTGTATTATATATGTACTATATATAATACATAGATACAAACATATATATATACATATATATTATAGTACTGTAGTATAGTGGTTAGAATTTTAAGATTTTTATCCATCTAAGTTTTTGATAATTTATATAATAAAAGAAGTTTTCTATTAGTGTGAGAATTAAATCTTTCCATCATAGTCTGATGAAATTTCCCCTTGAGAGTAATAAATAATTGGAAAAAGTTCTTGATGTTTTCAACCTCAACATTCTCATTTTAAAACATATATCCAAGTTTTAAAAGATTGATTGGTAATACCCAAGGTGGAATTAGAGATATACAAGATTATTGTAATATAATAAATCTGATAATGTAGGTTCACTCTATATGCAATTAGAATCTTAAATTAGGTTGAGTTCTCTGGAAAATTCCTTTAAGACATATAAATGGCTGTATTCTATCCTATGTGGTAGAGTTGGATATTTAATCAATAAGGCTATACTAATTGAGTAATTTAGGTACAATGTAAATGAGAATAGAAGTGTGGTAAGAGGAGGTTTAATTATCTGGGTTAGCAGTCTGGGATGATTAAATCAACTAAATCATAGTCTATTCTCCCTTAACTTTCAATATGGGAAGGAAAAAAAAACAGGCCTAGATATTTTCCACTTTGGGAAATCTATCTGCTCCCAATGGGACCATTGGAATAAGAATGAGCTGATGAGGACTGTTTCTTCATTGACCATCATGGGGATTGTTTTATTAATTAGGAAATTAATCAGCCTTCTGGCTTCAACTACAATTTTAATTGTATAACTTCCAAGTCTTTATACCAGCTCTGCTTCTTTCCTGGAACTCTGAAATTTCTAGTTTTATACTAAATTTTTCTGCGTAGATGTCCATGTAGCATCACCTCAAACTCAAACTGTTCAAACTGAACACCACTCCAAAATTCTTGATGTCTCTTAGTGGGACTAATATTCTCCCAGTCAAACAAACTTAAACAAATCTGGTGCATTTTCACTTACCACTCTAACTTCTACATTTAGCGAATTACTGTGTTTTATAAAAGGCATAACATTTATCTTTCCAGTGACTGCTGTCAACACATCAGTTTGGGTTATAACCTCCTTCCTGGACAAAAAAATACAGTGAAGGGTAGAAGTAAGTTGTGTGGGCATAGACCATTGTATTTATCAAGCCTCGGTGTAAGGATAAAACTTGCATGGGGAATAGATGGAAACTATGTTCTTCCTGTCTTTTCATTACTACCCACAATTTTATTTTAGTTATGTTAATTTATGCTACTATCTGAACTCTTCAAATATCTCCCAGTTCTCTGAGTTCAGTTGCTTATAATTCATTTTCATATTGCACACTCACCTGTAATGAATAGCTCTGATGTCCCAAACCTCTCTACTCATAAGTAGAGACCAATTAGTCACTGAGTACTTCAGATGATGACTCCTATCTACTGCTGTAAGGTATAAAAGGCTGTACAGATATGTGTCATCATTGCCATTGTTACTAACACCATACTCCCTTACCTTAGGTTCATAAAATCCAAGCAAAACTTGGCACAACTTACTATACCTTTCCTTTCCTGTAATCCATTGCTGTTTCTACCACAATTAGTCAAAAACCTTGTTCCACCATATACTGAAGCTCCCTGATACTTTCTGCCTTCCTTATTACCACCTTTTTATGTTTACACATTACCATAGGAGTACAAGTCTCCTAGTGTTTGTGTTCTTTGGGTAGATACCCAGGAATGGAATTATAGGATCATATGGCAAATCCATATTTTAGTCTTTTGAGGTACCTCCATACTATTTTCCATAGAGTCTGGGGCAGTCTACATTCCTACCATCAGTGTCAGAGAGTTCCTTTTCTCCACATCTTTACCAGCACTTGTTTCCTCTTTTTTTTTTTTTTAAATATGGGCCATTCTTATAGGTATGAGGTGGTAGCTCACACAACTCACTTGTGTTTTTAATTTGTATTACCCTTATGATAAATGATGATGGAAAACATTTTTAAATACCTGGATCATCATGTCTTTTTTGGAGAAGTGCCTATTTAGCTCTTCTGCCTACTTTTTGACTTTGTTGTTTGCTTTCTTTCTGTTGAATTAGAAAAGCTCTTTATAGATCATCAATATCATCCCCTTATCAGATGTATGGTGTACAAATATTTTCTCCCATTCTATGGGATATCTCTTCATTTTCACTGAATATAGGCTGAAATAACTAAAATATGGAAACAACATAAATATCCAAAAACAGGTGCGTACATCAAGAAGACATGATAGATATTCACAATGGAATCTTGCTCAGTGATCCAAAAAGATAAACTCATCCTATTTGTAGCAACATACATAGAACTGGAAGGGATTATGCTAAGCGAAATAAGTCAGAAGAAGAAAGATAAATAATGAATGATGTCACTTAATGTGTGAAATATAGAGAAGCCAAATCATTAGACATAGACTAATTATAAAACCAATTCTTGAAAATGGATCATAGATCTGAGGCATCCAAGAGGGGAGGGAAATAGGGAAGGAGAGGGAGAAGAATGAGAATAGGGGCAAGGAGAGAACACAACAAACTATGGGGGAGAACTATGAGTGTGCTTTGGTGGTGGAAGAGCTATGTTAATCCCACCCAAGGAAAGATATCCTATACTGTCAAAATATTAACAAAAAGATCTAAAACAATGGTATATCATTAACAAATAATAAAACTAATAAAAATATTTATATATTACTTCCAGTCTTTTTTATTTAAACACAGTTATGATTAAGTTTCTATTCTTTCCTATCACTAATCCCCTTTATGTATTTTGCATTCCAATCAAAATTCCAGAATGTACTGTCACTTTCTAATCTGGTGTCTCTGAAATTCTCTACTCACTTTCTTTCACAGAATGTTCATCTTTGTCTTGTTTAATGTCTTTTCTGAGTGTGTCTAGCAACCAGCTTGAAATTTCTGTAACACCTTTTCTGTATTATTGGCTCATCAGTTTTTCGTTATTTGTCATCACTCAGTTACTGCATATTAGTTTATTCATATAGTGGTACCGAAGAAGAAAAATTACTTTCTACATATTATCTCTACAGTCCATTAGTCTAAGTAGGCTTGTTATGTCCACACATCACGGAGGAAACAAAGAGAATTAAGTGACATGATGTAATTCAAGTTCAGTTATCTAACTCAATAATCAATTACCTTTTTCAATTATCTTATTGTAAGTTGTTTCTTTTTCATTTACAGTTTCCTAATTATCACTTTTAGTTGTCAATACTTTGAAGCTGAGGGTTATGTAATAATCATAATCCCTTTCATGTGTATTTGCACATAGTATTTGCTAAGCAAATATTTGTTGCTTTGAACTAAATAGCCAATACAATTTGAATTTTGGAGACTATTCATTTTTTATGAATTTTCTCCAAGGTGGTCACAATCTCTTCTCTTCTGTTTTTTTGTATATTTGTTAGAAACATTTTTACTATTTATATCTCCTGGTTTGGCCAGATGTCTTTCCCTGTTTGTAGTTTGCTTGAAATCTCTGACTAGACTTAACTCCTTGAAATTATTTTTGTTATCAGGTTGCTTTGTGCTAAATTACTTTACACACTATGTTATCCATCAATATTGCATCCTCTTGAAAGCACAGACTAAATAAATTCTAATATATGATATAAATAACAGGCAAAAAAAGATCACTCATTTTAGAAATTGAGAAACTTATAAAGATATAATTTTTTATAAAATCAGAAGTTTACCTCTTTCAAGGCAATTTAAAATATACTAGAGGCTAGTATATATGTATAGGGCTTTAGTCTCTAGTATATCTAAATTGCCTTGAAAGAGGTAAACATATATAGATATAGTACATATACTAGATATATATATATACATACTATATATATATTACTATGTATAGTGTGTATATATACTAGATCTAGTATATATGTGTATATATATATTTCTAGTACATATATAGAAAACCCTATATATGTAGTACATATATATATACTAGATAGTATATATAGAGATAGTATATACATCTATATATATGCTAGATATATAATAAAATATACTAGTGACTCTAGTTTGGGTTCAAGAGAAGTACATATTTGAGAGAGTCACTTATGGGTATAAATATTTGTTCACTCATTACATTATTTCTAATTGGCTCAGTGTCAGATGGACTAAGATACCAAGTCAAATTATCAGTGTTTTTGGAGATCATATTTTAAAATACTCTTGAATTGACTTTGTTTCAAGGACAAAAACTGAGTGTGAATGGAAGTTACATACTTAAGAGGTTATATCTTTGGACAGAAGGGTTTTGTGGAAAATATGCCTGAATCCAACCTCATCAGTACTTTCCAAGTTCATTAAAAAAAAGTAATTGGTGTTAACAAGTGATCAACCAACACAATTTCAAACCAATTAAACAGATTTCCTAAGGAGGAGGAAAATTGCAAAACTGTGTGAGGATATGTTTATAGTGAACAGATGTAGTGAGAAAACTTTGATGGTTATGTGGCTAGGTGAAAGGAAGGAGTCAGTGTCAACAGTAGTAGCTTCTGAGAGAACAAGGTAAAGAAAGAAGCAACTTAAAAGGGAGAATCGTTTGTTCTATGGATGAATATTATCATCCCAAACAGAAAATATTCCTACTGAAATGAGTGGGAAATGTGATCAATTAGAGAGTGTGGAATTTAGCCTTTGATTTATTTTCCCTTTGATATATAATCATCATTGCCCACAGCAGGTATGAATTTTACTAACTTAATTTGCCATTAGTTCAAGAAGTCATACATTTCCTCAAAATAAACTCATTTTAAAAACTGAAAGAACATTTCAAGCCTTAAAAATGCAAATCTGTCATAGTTTGGCTGCATTCAGCAAATTCCTAGAATCAATCAGCGGAGAACAGAGTAATTCTATTACTGAAGAGGGAACTGAAAGCATGCAAATTGAAACCAGGATCAAAAATAAAATGTTAAAAGAAGATTTGCAACATCTATGGAAGCATCTTACTTATGTGACTATGATATCTTAATAAGCATAAATAATACTTATATGTAATATAATACAGTTTTTCCTTGATATGACATAAGACATTTTACTCCTCTAGAGATGAACTCAGCATTTTAAATAATGCGTATTCTGGATGTGGATAAGTTAAAATAATAATAATTTGCATGTGGTAACATTTTTCACTTTATACAATGCCTTATCTTATGTTGCACACATAGGTGCAAACACATACACAGACACACACAGGCACCCCTAAAATGTAAGAGGCAGTGCTACAAATAATCTCATTTTATAGGCCAGTAAATGAAGATTCTAAATTGAAAAGTTAGTGAGAGGTATTCAGAAAACTCAGGGCAAGGCTGCACTTTCTCCTTTACTCTTCAGGGAACTGGAAAGGAAAAAAACTTGACTCTTTAGAATGTAGCTGCTTCCCCTGGCTTCACTCCTATTTTATTTGTTGAGCATAATGGTTAAAAATTTGGGCCCTGGACTTAGAAAAGCAAGGTTTCTACTCTGCCATTTTACAAGTTGGTTGAACTCGGATCAATTTGCATAATCTCCTGAACCTCAGTTTTTCATCTGAGAAACAGATTCTCAGAGGAGTCAAGAAGAACAACGTAGCTAACACAGGTAGCCTGGTGCTTTCTACTTACCACTGTCAGCTCTTAGGAGAGCTCCAGCCTCTGCACAACAGAACAGTTCACTTCCTGTTATCTTCCAAGTGAAATTCAGTAGAATTTGAGTAGAATGTGGAACTTGCATAATGGGAAGCTGCCCATGGACAGAGCACTGCTGGTGGACAACACACATGGATCTGCGAAGCTGCATGAGATGGGGAACTCCCAGAGGACTGCATTCTTGTATTCATGCAATTTGTGCTTTGAGCAAACTGCAGGTCCCTTGGAGAAAATAAAGAAGATAAATAGGTTACAGGATAAAACACAACACTGAGCACTAGAACACATAGCTCTGAGTCAAGGATTCACACAGAAGTTGCTGAGTCAAATAAGACTCTGGAAGGGTAAGATGTGAAAAACTGAAGGAGGACTTCAAATATGCAGCCATGTTATCTGGCAGGTGTCATAGAACAGTCCAACTCAGACCTCAGTGACATCAGCTTTACGTGCAGAGGTTGAAAGGTGGGATTTCCTTGCCACATTGACAAAATGCTGGGAAAGCACTTTCCATTTCTACCATTCCTACCACCAAGGTTTGATAGAACAGGAAATGTGATGCCAAATTCCATGAATTTTATAAGTATGCCTACTATGGTCTTACCATTAACAATTATATAAAAAAAAAAAGTTCCATGCAAACAGGATTGCATTTAAAGGGTGATTAAAATGGAATGGGGTGTGTGGTACTTGTCTAAATGTAATCTAACTAAGCTATTCATTTAGTGAGGAGTCTAATTACTAGCTCTATAATTACACTACTCAAGAAAATTGTTTTTGTGATGGTTTTATTAAACTAACTTGAGACAATTTTTGTGCCAACAGGAGCAGAACAAATGGAATTTAATTTCAAAACAGGGGCAAAGAAAGGTTACCCTGGAGAAGAAAACCTCATGAGCTGGACGGTGGGATTTTAAATTGAGGCAGAGCTGAGTGCAGCTAGGAAAGGAACAGGCTTACGTTGCAACAGGAGAGATTTAGGTAGCCATTAAGCAAAATTTCCTGACTCAGAATTGGAAAAAAAAAAATTTGCAAGGAAAGCTCCTTAGGTTCTCACTCAGGGTTTAAGTGAATCTAAAATAATTCTTGATTACTTATTCTGTGTGAAACCTAACTAGATTAGCATCATTGGCATAGCCTGAGAGCTTGTGAAAAAACTGAGAGCCTCAGATTCTGCATTTGCGGTGCATTCTCCAGGTGAACAAATGCACGTTAAAATTTGAGAAGGATGGGTGGACATGACCAGCTTGTGATTGCAAATTGAAATTTTATTTTTCCTGCTTTTAAATTCAATATATGCTCTGTAAAGAAGAGAACCTGTACACAATAATAAAAAGAGCGGAAATGGACCGGTAATTTCACTACTCTCAAGGGTACCTGTTAAACTCTTTATGATTTCTCCTGTAGACTTTTGTTACACATATTACTTTTAAGCTACATCAATATATAGTTGTGCTTTTTAAAAATTTAGTATTATAAAGAATGCATTTCATAGTCTTGTTTACATTTGTCTTCATTCTACCATATAAATGTGCTAATTCTAAAATTTAGAGCCCCTTTTGCTGTTATGATTATAAATAATTCTTTGATGAAATTTTGTATTTTAATTTCTTTTCCTAGGCTATGAATAGAAAGAATAGGAATAGGAAAGAAGGTGCTAATTGTTTTCTTTTTGGAGTTCCTAACAAGGTCTGTTTTTACCCTCAGCAACCGGTGATTTGAATGGTGGACCATTCTATTTTCTAACACAGAGGATACCTACGTGCTAAATCACTACAGTAAATTGAAGAGTTACTGTTGCCTTCATTTTATAAATAATCACTCAATTCCTCATAGGATGAGTCTGTTACATGGATAGGATGATCTGGAAAGACAGTACACTTTAGTACCAGACTGCTCTGGTTTAAGTCCTGCCTCCATCCCTAAGACTATGTGATGTTGTGTAGTTATTACTTACACTGTTTGGACAATGACCACTTCATTTATAAAACTGTGTTAACAATGACTCCTTCCCTAAGTTGCTGATTCTATTGTATAAGAGATATTAAAGCCCCTAGCACAGGGTACAGACAGGGTCTGCCACAGTTCAATGGATGGTAGATGTTACTCATTTCCCTTACTCAGTGATGACTCCCTGTTGGTCATTTTTATGCTAAGAGAAGTAGCAGATTAATTTTTACAGGGACTAGAATCAACTCTGAAAAGCATGTCTTTAAATTATGTTGAACTTCACTCAGAGAAATGCAGCTTGGTTTCATTTTCTTCTAGTAATACAATGCATTTAATTAAATCATCCATTTAATTGAATTAATGTAATACAATTAATACAAAATAATTCTACCAGGCAGCATGTAGATAACTCAGTCCCTCCCCACCTCCTCACCAGCCTTCTCCCCAACCCAGTTGAGGAAATGAGCCTTTTTCCAATGAACCAGAGCAGCCTCAATCAGGGATCACAGGCAGAAGGAGCAGGGGCTGTCATATCCTGGTCAGTGGCAAACAGGAACAGGGCATCTCAAGCACAAGGTTCTTACTTACCTCTGGTTGAGAATAAGTTATTTAGTTGTGGGGTTAAGTTTGTCATAACATCTTAAGTTGTGGATTCCTGACTTACTGCCCAATTTGAATTGCAAATTTATATGTTATATATTTATAATTGATCAAAATTTGAAGTTCAGGTGATTTTCATCTATAAATATTTGTAAATAACAAAGAGAAATTCAAATCACAGTAAAATAAACATTATAGATACCTATATGTAGAATTATCAATCATAATTTACTTGAGAGGTGACTAATTTGTCTTTTTTTTTTTTTGAACCTAGGTCTTACTGTGTTGCCTGGGGTAGTACCAATCCCACAGACTCAGGTGATCCCCAGCCTCAGCCACCTAGGTAGCTGTGATTACAGGCACCTGACACCATGCCTGGCTGCTTTTTTGAGAACTAGGTCTTGCTATATTGCCCAGGGTAATCTCGAACCCGCAAACTCAAGCAATCCCTGTCCTCTTGCCTCCCAGTGCTTGGAATATAGGTGCATACCACCACACCCTCTAATTTGTCATTATTAATATTGATAACATAAAATCGTATTTTATGTTTTTCTATGATGAATATATATTACTACGCAAGATGGTCAGTTTGGATATTGGTAGAGGTCATCTTAGCAGGGCTATTATCCTGACTTGTGCATTTTCTTTCCCCCATGTCTCTTTCTTTCTTCCTTTCTTTCTAGTTTTGATAAATAGAGACTCTGGACATGTTGGCTTACATTTTCATTTTTTTCCATGCTGTATTTATTGTCACCTCTGCCTACTCCCAGCTTCCTGGAATTTTGCTAATCATATGGACACACCTATGAGTCCATATGATTACCAAAGTTCCTCTATCATGTATTCCCTAAGCACCTAGTTTATGCTGTAACCTCAAATTTCATAGTTTCTTTGATCAGCCACAAAGTTTACTGATTTGAGCCATGATTCCTTGCATTTTTATGTGTTTTATCTGAGCCCCAACATGATCACCAAGTTATATTTCCTGGATGACTGCTTGAGGATGTTTTCCTTTTGTTTTTCAAAGGAATACAAGAGAGAGAGAGAGAGAGATTCAAAGTCTGGCAGAAGCCCTCTATCAAACTGCCTCCCTGGACATGGAAGAAAGTAAATACTTTCAAATTTACTTTATTTTGGAGTGTTACAGCTTTTCTATCACAAGCCAGTTTCTTTTAACTGAGATTTGTTGTTCCTAAATTGACCAAGGGAATATAATGGGCTCCCATAAATAATGCCAAAAATTTTCTTGTCTTCATAATTCACCTCCAAGATGGGAGAAGACCCAGTCTTAGCTCTGCCCCTTTAACTCCCAAGGGTGTAATGCATGCCCTCATGCAGACTCAGAATGATTTTCAAGCCCAGTGTACTGCTGAGATACACCCTTTTCTGTGGACCATCTGTTTCTGCACACAGATGCACAGTCAGGGCCAGCTATATCATCTGTGGGGCCAACTCAAAGTTAAAAACAAGAAAACTATTAAGAATCTCAAGATGGGCAAAAATTTCTGTGCTCGGATGTTTACTGCAGCACTATTTATAATTGCAAGAACATGGAAACAACCCAAATGCCCCAGAACAGATGAGTGGATGAAAAAGATGTGGTATATATACACAATGGAGTATTACTCATCTATTAAAAATGACAAATTTGATGAATTTACATCTGGATGTACCTAGAAGAAATCATTCTACCAGAAACGAGCCAGATAGAAAGGGACAAAAACCAAATGGTTTCACTAATATATGGTCAACCAAATGAAACCACACAAGGGGAGAGAGGGGACCAGCTGGAGCAGGTGGGGAGGGGAGGTGATGGCGTTGGGTGACCCCAAGGGACTGAAATGATGTAAAAAATAATAATAATAAGCAGATATTAGTAAAAAAAAAAAAGAATCTCAAGATGGCAACAATACGTTATTCAGCTAAGTGAAAAGCCCTTCTAAGCCCACTGCTCTGTTCCTCCTTCCTTCTCATTCTTGAGCTCTGGTTCTACTGATCTTAGGTCATGGGTAGGGTGTCTTCCACCCATTTATTGATTTAGATGATCATTGCCCTGAAGAACAAAAATGTTTTCCCACAACTTACACTATGTACCAATACAAGGCCACAAAGCAGTGTTACCTCATGCCTTTGGTTTCTTAAAATTTTGTTCTGGGAACCAAAATGCATCTACAGAGTTTGGGTGAGGTCAATGTAAGCTGTACTCATGTTTTCAGAACCTTCTAATACTTCTAAAATAGTTGCTGAGCCTCTGCGACATGTCAAGAGTTACCACCACCTACAAGATATAGGAATATCAGATTTCAAAAAAAAAGTATACCTAGAGAATCTAGTATTCCTGGCACAATACTAGGTACTGTAATAATTACTCGAATGTATGGGAATCTATATTTACTTAGATCTGGGAATCTTCAGGGTAAACAGTCATCAAATTAAGGAAACATACATGGAGTGCAATCAAATTTTAGATTTTAGCAGCATAAAGTAAATTCCTAGAGAGTACATTGTGAGTTGTGGGGGAGGTGAAAGGAAGTATATGTACCTATTCACAAAAGAGATGGGTTTTGTTTTGGGTCTTGGAGGAGGCTGGGAAATTAGTTTGCAAAAAGGAAAGGAGAATGCAATAAAACTGGCATTTAATTCAACTTCAACTCCAGAATATGGCAGCACTGTGTGTATAATTGAAAAGAGGGCCACTACCAAACCCCAGCAGGCTTAGAAGCAAAGTTGAAAAAAGGAAGAAGAGGTTGATTGTTCTGGAGGCTTATAGGGAAGAGGTAAAAGCAAACAGTGAGCCACTCACTAGAGGATCTGGAATTCCAGGATGAAGAGCTTGGCATTTAACCCTGTATTTTGCAGGTTGTTGAGTAACAGCCTGTGGTGCTGAGAGGGAGCAAAGTGAAGCTTAACTTGGAGCAAAGTGAAGCTTGATTCAGGAAAGCCATTGTAACAATGTGGGAGGTTATTAATTGGGCAGGTTTCATCAAAGATGTAAATATGTGAGCAAGCAATACAACTGTCTTTAATTCTTCCTCTTGCAATGGTCTCTGTTAGACCACTGGTCATCTTAGATAATAGAGGACAGGGAAAGAGGTTCTTGGCTCTGTTACATATATGAAGTCTCAAGCTGAATATTTTTTTGCAACTGTAGGCATTAAAAATGCCTGTGCAAATGATATTTTCAAGAGGTGAACTTTGAATCCTTTAAACCAGGTCTGTCAGGACCAAACACATTCCCAAGCCAGGCCAAAACCTTCAGTAACTATCTTTGCTCTTAAATCATCAAGGACAGGGGACAAGTAGTCAACTTGAAATGTAGACAAAATTTTTGTTTAGCATTATTGAAAAGCATACACTTGAAAAGCGTACTATAAACTCTCTGGTCATCATCCCCCTTTATTGGATGGGGAAACTAAGACCCAGAAAAACTAGAACACCTTGTTCACAGTCATTTACTGATGCCTAGTTTCCTTTCAATATCTTCATCCTTCTGCTTATTAAAACATGTACCTAATCATTTATCATGGAAATAATCTAAGCCACTAAAGCATAATCTCACATCAATGATTTAAAACAGGAATATTTTTCACTTTAAAAAGACAAAGCTGTAATGGTACCTTTAGATTGCTGGAGGAAGTATTTGATATTTGAGGAAGTGTGTGTGTGAGACCTTGCCAAGTTTCTCAAAAATCCCATCACATAGCTAATCTCATTGTGGTACCCAGTGAAAAAGGGAATGTTTGTCAAGCACACGGACATAAACAAGGAGAATTTTTACTATTAGGACAACTATGTGGGAACTCAAATGCCCTGGTTATACTGGGTTGCTCTCTGCAAACACAGTCCTCCCACCCAGAACACATCAGCTGGGAAGCTCGGATCGAGACCCCCACCTGACGCCTTACAGACCAGCTTTGTATGATGGCCCTCTGTAACAGACTAAGGGAACCCCACTTGTAGCCTTGACTCCCAGAGGCATGTGATCTATTCTCTATCTGGAACTAATACTGAGTAAGCTAGGGTTGAAAAATAATCCAATCAAAACCAGAGCCTACCTGCTTGACTTCCCTGCAGGATTCCTCCCTGCAGGATTGTGGTCAGGATCACAGGTGATCATCTCTGAGTCCCTCTTTTGAGGGAGGTCTGATCACTTGAAACAAGATTTACAAAGCGTAGATCTATTCCAGGCCAACTAGGTCAGTTCCTTGAGGATAGTTCAGAATTATTTGCGATCACGTTTTCCCCAGCTTTATACCTAGTTCAATTTTAAATTACTCCAGAGATGGTGAAATGAATTTGTCATCACTGAGTTGTGTATTCATACTTGCAAACACACAGCAGGGCAGTGTGACCCACCTACCTGGAAATCAAATGAAAAGACAAACGGAACAGATTCCTGGAAAAATGACTGTTTCATGTGACTGTTTCATGTGACTTGGACTACAAATAAACACAACATACAATTTGGCTTCGTCCTCAAGATTCATAAGAAGTAGAGTTTTTGAAGGCTCAACCAAGTTCTTTGGTGCTTGCTTTTATTTTTTCTAGTGTATTTTGCTTTTATCAGTATGTTAATTTTCAGGACTGTGTAAGTTCTTCAGTGTAACTTTTCTGCTTTTATAAAGATTTGGTGCTTTTTCTACCTGAAGTTTACAGGTAGCACAGAGGAAGATTATTTTTTTCCCTCTGGGTAAAGTAGCAATGAGAAGCCCCATGCATTCTTATCAAGACCCTCACCTCTGCTTTTGGCTCACTAAATTACTTGTCCATATGCCTCTTTATCCCACTAGAAATGAACATATTGTGGGCAGCAGGAGCAATGTTTTATTCACCTCTGAGTACTCAGAAACCAAAAGTGCATGCCCATCAATAAATTGATAAGCTAATTAAATTAAAATAAATTAGTAATTAAATTAATGGAAAAATAAATGCTTGAAATAATTGTCCTTGAAAAGTATACTATATTTTTGTAATTGTAAAAGAACCATTAGAGAGAATATTGTTTTATTTAAATCATAGAATCTTAGTGATTGAAAGAATCATTTTAAATTCCCTTCCTTAAGCAAAATCATCTTTAAAGAAATGGGGCAATGCTTGACTCTTTCATTTTAAATGTTTAAAAGTCAAAGGCAAGTATAGCTAAGGTTGAATTTTTAAAAGCTAAGTTATATAGGAGGAAATACATAGACAAGTTAGAGTAAAATAATATTGCTTCTATTTTGAATTTTTTTTTTTTTTTTTGCAATCATATCCATAAAGAAGGGATTTTGGAAACTTTATTTTCCAAGGTAGCTAGATAGTAGTGTAGTATAGATGAGAACATTAGTTAGAGTCAGGAAATTGACTTTCACTGTTATTAAGTTGTTCTGTGACCCATTTGTGCCACATAATTCAATAATATTTTATGGATATTTACTAAAGCAAATTGTGCAAATCTTGTGCTAAGCTTGTGCTTGGTGAGTCATTTAAACTTTCAGCATTGAGTTTTCTGGTCTATGGGAAGAGCATAATAGTGCCTATCTAGCTGATCCCATAATAACACCTTGAAATGATATTGAAACATTTTAAAAATAAAATTGCTAGTAACCATAGATAAGGTATCATCATTACTATTAAATTGTCTTATTTCAGGCTGACAACTTTGAACCTACCTAAATGATGCCATTATGGAATTCAGGGTTCGGATGGACATTCTGACACACAGCCCTCTCGTTCCTCCTGCTCTGATCTTGTTTTCTCCCAGAAGCACTTCTGACTTTTCATATTAACTATAGTGACTCAAATCAGTTGGCAATTTCTCTAATTAGAAAGCTCATTTTCCCTACCTACTGATAAACTCTGGTCTTATGAATTCACCTTCATCCCACAGGACCACATGATAAGAGAACTGGAAAAAACCTCATTCATCTGGTGGAAAATTGCTGTGAATTAGAGGGTCATAAAATTTATTTAATGGTGTCACCAACATTTAGAAAACAGACTGGGTCAGAAAATATCTGTTGGTTCTACTCAGGAAAGTTAAACTTTGTTTTGTTTCTATTACCTGTATGTCACAGTGTAAAATATGAATCTATCAAACTTAATTTTTAAACACTGATCATTTCTTTTCCATATGTGACCAATGAAAATAATTAAGTCCAGAAAAGTAAAGTATTAACCTATTTAGAGACAGCCAGCATAAAAATTATGACTTCTAATTCACTTCTTTTTCTACTTCTACTATGAATACCTGACTCTATACAATAGAAGTAATAGTAAAAAATAGAAGGTCAAATTTGACACTTAAAAACCATGAAACTGCACAAACTACTTATTCTACAAGCTTCATGTTTCACATCTCTAAAGTTGTGGTAATAGTATCTATCAATTTCCTTATTGTAAAATTAGGAGAATTGTATAAAACAGGTGAAAGGAAAAATGCATGGAAAAGTTAACAGTATTTTTAAAAAATTTCTTTAAGATGGAATGAGTTGGATGCTATAATAGTTTGTTCCTTTCTTTAATCTAGCTTGGGGTACCTCAGCTAGTTGGTGTGTATAGGAATTAGCACACATCTTAATGTACACAATGCAATGGATTCTGTAATTTATGAGCATTTCAAGCAACTTTTAAAAATAATTTTGGCTGCATTAGATTTGCATTTATTTTCACTTTAGTATCAAAACCTGTTTACACATAAGATGGAATATACAGGGATCCATTTTCTCATATGATCCTTACTTAGATATAATTTACTCATTATTTAGCATTTCAGAAACAGCAAGGTCCTAGGGAAACTAACATTTGGGAAAATGTCCCTGTGTTCTTTTGGGTATGTGTCTATAAAGAATAAACTTTGTATCTAAAACTGTGAAAACCCTAATTTGTAACTGCAAGCCAGTTTTCATGATGTCACCTTCCCTGTGATGGTAACTGGTGTAAGGGTCATATCATGGGGGTCACCATGGGGGTCATGGGGGATTTTCATGAGAAAATCCATTATCTCATGAAAATGAAAACAGCTAAGTAGGAATAAATATCCATTATGACCTTGGTCTGCAAATCCCCCAGATCCATCCAGGCACCCACTTAACTGCTACTCCACAAAAAAGAGCCTCTTGTGGTTTGGTGGATGAGTCATGTGTGCACTCACTGTCTTTCATTCTATCTTTTACTTTTCATCTTTACCTTGCTTTGTGAGTTCTGGTGTTGAACTCACATGTGACTGGTTTGAAGGTGGTCATCCCACATTGATGCCAAACACCCCTGATTGGAGGACCTTGGCCCCCTATGGACTTCCAGCAGCTCATTTATTCAGCATCCAGTTTTGCCTGTTCTCCTGATGCTTTGGGCAGATTTTGTTGCAAAGACAAACCAATTGAATATCTCCATTTACTAATTTTCCTCCAACTTGAACTTTTTCAACTTTCTCATTAGTGTCTTTTATAGTACATGATTTCTGTGAAATCAAATTTGTTCATATTTTTCTCTGTATTTTTTACCTTTTGTATATTGATGACTGGTTTGGTTTTCTTTTCTATGATTTGTTTAAGGTCTTCTTTTCTATCCTGTATCATAAACAGATTCTCTTGTATTTTCATTTTTTAAATAATTTTTGCATTTATTTCAACTGGAATTTAATTCTGTGACTGATATTTGCCAGATTTGCCTTTAACTTTGTCCTTTTAAACAGATGTACAATGTCCATCAGATGTACAATGGCCATTCTTTCTATAGTGATCTAAAATGTTGCCTTTTTATTACCCTCCTCCCGAATTGCTCTAAATTTATGGATTAATTTGGGGCAGCTTTGCCACCTTCACAATGTTGAATTTTCTTTTTTATGAATTCAGACTTTTTAATCATCACCATTAGTTACATCACTCTTTATTTCCCTGATACCCCTTGTTTCTTTCCATTATTGAGCCATTGATATTTTTGGGTATTGTTTTTGTCTCCATCTACATCAAATGCAAATTTTCTCCTGAACAGCATGTGAAACATATTAGATGAATAAATATTAATTGAATGCATAAGTACTGTTTAATCATTGAACAAAATACACTTGGAATACCAAACCTGTGGACCTCAGCTTGAGAAATCCATTGTGTTTTCTTTCTTGTCATTTAGCTTTCCTTCCTCCTGTAACTACCCCATTGCTTTTCTATCCTCAATAGACCAAGAACTTTGGTTTATTGGGTCAAGAGTTCATTATCAGTCTAAGTTAGCTTGACTTCACTGCCACCCTCAGCATTTACAGCCCATCTCTTCCCTGGTTTCCCCCCATGACTGCTGTGCTGGTTTGCCTCTTCCCTCTCTCTCACATCCTCTCAGGTTCCTCAAAGACTGTTCTGTCCAGGTCCAAAGTGCTGCTGCTGAGGAGACTTTTCATTCTCGGTCTATACTTTCTTTCTTGGTTTCTTGCCCCAAACATTTTATCTGTACTTACTATTTGACTTCACCTAGATACTAATGCTTCCCAGATCTGTTTTCCTGGCTTAAATTCCATTGTTTATTCACAGACACACAGATATACCTACTTGTTGGACATTTTACTTGAAGAGATGTGAAAGGCATCTTAACTTCCACATACTAGTGAAACTAAACACTATTCCGAAGATCCCATCCTTCTTCTGTTCCCCTTCCCCTTTCCAATCAGTCTCTCTCGATGTGAAAACCACATCTTTCTACCCTGTTGTCAATACCAGGAAGCTGGAAACTGTCCCAAAGTTGCTTTCATCTTCAGATTATTTCTCATCAATTGACCTTCCTCTGAGGCCCCTCAGCTTCTCTCAAACATGTATCCCATCTCTATCTACCCTCCTGCTATCAGTATTTCTGAAATCTTGTCCAGCTTTTCTTGATAACCTTTTGATTAGTCTCATTTCATCTCAGGTAACCCTCTGTAAACTTGTGAATCTTGTCATTGTTATGCAAATATTCGCTACTCATGACCTGTGCTCACACTTCTCAAGGTGTGTTCTGTGCTGACTCTAATGTTCATCTTTTTTATATTCTTTTATTAACTTTTTATTGATTACATATATATTTTTTGCATCATTGTATACCCCAAGGTTCTCCCACTATCATGTCACCCATGAACCATCATCCTGATCTCTTGTGCTGATCCCTCCCCTGATTTCCCTCTCCCTCCCCCCTTTGTTGCTAATTGTTAGTTTCAACTTCCTATTCTTGTGTTGGTTTTCCCTCTCTAACATCCATCTTACACCTACTCTAAATATGGGCTGCTGTTTTCTATTAATGAGAGTAGCAAAGATACTATTGAGAAATTCAGTTTTGTGGAAAGGGTGGGAGTCAGAGACCTGATGTCAAGACTACTACTGGAATGTTGAATAAATATGCTTATCTCCTTATGCCCAAGCATAACTCTTGGGCACAGAGTTTACCTGAACCGACACAATAATATATAGAATGAGTGTGATGTAATCAATCCTCATAACCAATTGTAAGCATCAGGCTCACCAATCTGTGTAGGCTCTTTATTGGTTCTAGCAGTTACACAGACACACCAGGCAGAGCAGGACAGAGCCAGAGCCTGGAGCTGGGAGAGTGGAAGGATGGATCTGGGAGGCAGGCAAGCCCCCCACCTCTCCAGGAATCTTCATGCATTTTCGTTGGCCTCTTTATCTCTCTCTAGCATCCTCTCATGTGTTCTTGCTCTTACTCTCTGTCCTCCTTTATCCCCACTCTCCTAGGTCCAAATGTGTACACTCATAGATGCCCATACAAACTGGGCTGCACAATCATGGGGAAGATGTAATACCCTGGGTGCTGGTTATACAGGCTAATGGAGGAACAAGCCTGACTCACCCTACAGTCAGTAAATCTAAATTCATCGAGTTCTTTAGAATTAACTAGCTTTCATCAACTATTGTCAAAATCTTACGATATGAAATAAAGGAAAATCTAATCAAAAAAGTCAATCTTGTTTTTTTTGTGTGTTATGATAATTACTTTTCTTTGGGTGATCATAAAATTACTTCACATTTTTTTGAATAGATACTCACTTATGACAAAATGATAAATCCAAATATTATGCCTGATCACAGGAGATGATCTTACATGAGAAAAGTCCACAGGAGAAAAGTGTATACCTGCTCATTGGTACTATGGAGTGATAGTGATTCTTTGAACACTTAAATAAGAATAGTTGTTCAAGGAGCTTAAAGTTTCTGGAACGTTGAGCTGTTGCCCCAAGTCTTGACAATGTCTTTTTCTCTGGAAAAGAACTGGTTTGTCATCAGCCAAGATACACACTCTATATTTCCTACCATTACATCTGCCTCACAGGCTGATGAAACCCAGAGCAAATCAATCACAACACTGAAGTTAATCCAATAGACTCCCTTCAACTGCAGGAAATCAGGCATCAAATCTGGGAAGATAGTGCTAGTTATAACAAATGAGATCACACATTTGACCATTTTATTAGAAGCACTTTTCTAATATTCACAGGCGAGTGAAGTTAAGTTGAAATTAAATGGAAGTCTCCCTTCTTCTGTACTGATTGTAATATCTGATAATACCCTCAACTTTCTTGGTCCAGATCAATTGCCTGGTATTCAAAGCCCAACTTTAATAGGCAATAACTGGTGTAATCCTAGGGAGGACTCAGTGGCAGGAAAATAAATGAGATTAGCAGTGTTTGACTTGAGGCATGAATTTCACTTTAGTCATCGACCAGGTTCTAAGAATCTGACTCAGAAGTGGTATTTGCTTCTACTAGTGATAGTGGATAGGGTCATGATGGACAAGACACTCTACATTGCACATGGTCACTGTATAAACTTTAAGTCAAGATGTATAACTTTGGAGAAATTCACCAGCAGTCTTTTTTCTTCCTGAGATGACATTCAGTGGAATAAGAGCATTTCAATAAAATATAATTCTCTTTTGTTTCTACTGATCTTAAAATAAATTTACATAGCATTAGTATTTCATGCTTTTCAGAGAATAGAGTTTAACATTTGAGCTAAACCTCACTTTACATATACAAATTATGTCACTTGATTATTAGATTATTGATGTTATGCAAAGAAATTACCCAGAATTTTCAAATTAAAACCCTACCAATGATAAAGGTACTAATTATCATTGACTGAAGCTTCCTCTGGGAAAAAATTACATTTGTGTCTTCCAACTTACAAACTACTTGTAGGGTAAATAAGTTGGTCAGGTTTTTTGCCCTTCCGCCATTGGCCTATATAACCAGCATCTGTGGTGTTGCACCTTCCCTGAGATTGTACATGCCTGTGTACATGTGTGTGGGCTCACTGGGCCTAGAAGATGGAGATAAAAGGATTGTGTCACCCCAGGAGAGAAGAGAGAGCATGGGGAAAAAGAGAAGAGACCATGAACAGGGTCGTAAAGAACTTCAGAGAGAGAGAGCCCAGAGAAGATTCCCAGGGAACTAAGGGATTTTCCTGCCTCCCAGCAGCCCTAGCCCCAGCCTAGTTCTGGCTCTTCTCTACCCTGGTGTGTCTGTGTAACTGCTAAGAGTTGGTAAAGAACCTACCAAGAGTCTGATGCTTGCACTACTATTGACATCAAAGATAGGCTCTTTGCAGGCACAATTATTTTCTGTTTTACAGATGAGGAAACTGAAGTTCTAGTGAGAATAAGTCTACTGCTCTAAGTCACCCAGCCAGTCCATTACAGAACTGATAACTGGCCAA
The DNA here is from genome assembly GCA_004024945.1 of Uropsilus gracilis. Classification (NCBI taxonomy): domain Eukaryota; kingdom Metazoa; phylum Chordata; class Mammalia; order Eulipotyphla; family Talpidae; genus Uropsilus; species Uropsilus gracilis. Next base: position 192,203 of record PVHY01000283.1, on the reverse strand, counting down.
TGATATTCTGATTCCAGATGATATGCTTTACATCAAGTTGTGAATATAGGTTTTTAGTAAATATTTACTCCTCCTGAGTTATACCATGATTACTATAACCTCAAAGTAATTAAAATACAAAGATTTTGTATATTGGGGTAAGGAACAACTCAATAGGCTACCCAAGACACAATCCATCCTAGAAATATAGGTCTTCTAAAATAGGATGACCAAGCCAAGATCAGTTTTGCCAAATGGAGACAGTAGAAGTCAGAGGATTATTCTGAAAAGCACAGTCACATTTAAGTTGGGAAAGCTTCAAGAAAGTGAATTGGTAAATTTGCTTAGGGAATCCTGGCATCTGAAGTTGAACATTAACTTCAATCTTCATCTAAAATGAGGTTTGTCTGGCTTAGCCAGGCGTAATGGCGCACGCTTGTAGCCCAAGCGCTGGGAGGCAAGAGGCCCAGGGTCGTGTGAGTTCACGGGTTCGAGACTACCCAGGGCAACATAGCGAGCCCTTGTATCTGGCTCAGCCACTACGAAAAATTGTGTGGATGATTCTCAAAACACTAAAAATGGATCTACCTTATTATGCAGTGGTTCCACTTGTAGAAATCTATCCAAATGACACAAAAACTTTAATCTGAAAGGAAGTGTGAACTCCTATGTCTATTGAAGCACAATTTCCAATAGATAAGATATAGAAACCACCTAAATGCCCCAAAATAGATGAATTGATCAGGAAAATATAACATATATGCACAAAGAAATACTATTCAGTGAGCAAAAAAGATAAACTTGTGCCCTTAGCAGCAACATAGATGGAACTGGAAGAGATTATGCTAAGTGAAATAAGTCAGAGAAAAAAAGATAAATATTAAATGGTTTCACTTATATGTAGAATATAGAGAAACAATGGGTCAGGAAAAAGACAAAACTTGCAAGCTGATCACAGATCTGAAATACACAGCAAAGGAAGGGATGAGAGGACTGCAAATGGGAGGAAAGAACTACGAAGGCCTGTAGTAATGGATCATAGGTAATATGGTGGTGGGAGAATGATAGGAACTACACCTGAGGAGAGAAATTAAATACTGTCCAAAAATTAGCAATGATGTAAGAAAATAAGTATGTATAAATAAGTAAACAAATGAAGGAATAAATAAATAAATAAATAAATAAATAAATAAATAAATAAATAAATAAATAAATAAATAAATAAATAAATAAATAAGAGATTTATGTGAACAAGGTCAATAAATGACAGGAATAAAAAGACAATCTGAGAGGACACAAGATTCAGGATTTCATATGAAAGTCAAAGGGATATGTGATATCACAGACAAGTTGCCACACCCCCACATGCATGCCCCTAGCATACGGTCACTCTAGATGGGAGTTAGTGTTCCCCATTATATAGATCTTTCGCACACACAGGAAATGTTTTAAACTGATAACTTTATGTACTCCCACTTTATCTTTTACAGATATAATCACAAGGGGGGATTGATATGAAGACTCTAGCAAAAAAAAATTAAAAATCTTATACCTGAGTTATTGAGGAATTGGAGGTGGTAAACCCATCTAGTCTTATTATAAGGCAAATGACTCATGCTAATTGAAGGTAAACCTTCTACTAGCATTTCTAGGGGAGCACCTACTGCCTGATAAGGAGACATTACTTAAGAATGTACTGGAAAGCATTTTAACTATTCCCTCCTCGCTCAGCCTTTATACAGATTTGACTAAGTAGAGATGAGCAGAAAACCTACTTCTCTAAAACAAGAAAACACAGATGTTTAAATAACTTCAGGCATCACCTTGCTCAGTTTATGTGATTTACAAATGTGAAAAACATAAATTAAGAAGATGTCTCTTGACATTAATTCATAAGAATGCCAGAACCGGAGCACAGGGATTTTAATTCCCTATCAAGTTAATTACTGAGCAAGGAAGGATAGGAAGATAGCATAGAAGAAGGAATCTCAAATTCTAGGAGGATAGCATAGAAAAGGGAACTTCAGTGAAGACAGTTTTCAGTAATTACCTACAAAATATAAGATGGAAAGAAACTGGCTCCTATTTTCCAAGATAGCAAATATAGGTAAAACATGAGAAATTGAAAATTAACCCAAGTAGACATACAGCATAATATTAGTTTAACCTAAAAAAAAGTTTGTAACACAAAAATGACTTAGGTCAAAGTAAAATATACTTTCTCAATAAAAAAAAAACTAATAAAATGCAGAGAACAACTATAAATCAAAATGTAAAACTTAGGAGAAATTCACCAGCCTGAAGCCATAAATAGTGTGGGGAGGATTTTGTTGAGGATAAATGGAGAGAAGCAGAACTGATATAGTTTTAGAATTGAGGTTATAGATGGTGCTTCCCTGTACACAGACCCCCATATCACAAACCTGACAGAGAAATAAGATCTAATAGTAGCAAAGAATTTCAACTCTCAGAGTGTTTGCTAGAAGTCTTATTGTGCTGGGATCAGAGCTTCAGGTAAACTCATGGTTTGTCTTATTGACAATTTAATCTCAGAAAATTGAGGCAGCAGTGAGGTAAAATTCAAGCCTTGAACTAACACAGAAGTTAGCTAGTTTATTTGATGATAGTGTTTCTGGAAATATGATCCATAGATCACTGGGAATTTATAAGACCAAAACTATTTTTTTTAATGATAGTGAGACATTATTTAGCATCCTTGCTGCTTTGACAATTGCATTGATACAAAAGCAATTGTGGGTAAACTGCTGCTTACACAAATCAAATAGCAGCACCAAACTGGTAATCATTTTATTCTTTATTGCCGCACACTTAAGCAAAAAAAATGATAGATAGACAAGCAGATAAACAGCATCAAGTAAGTCCCTCCTAACGTATTTTGATTTGTTTTTCTGTTTAATATTTATCTCCCTTGATTAAAAACATATATGGAAGGGACTTTGCCAGTTTTATTCACCTTTTTTCCTTGGTATACCTAAAATACCTAGCATGTCGTTTTAAGCAAACAATAAATATTTATTAACTGAATGAGTCTGGTGAATGACTAATAATATCTATCTTTAAATGTCTTCCTGCAGCCAACTCTTCCTATTTCTATGCTGGTCCCTAGGCTTTCTTCTAACATTTGTATAAACTAATACAGATTCATCTTGGGTTACTTCCCAAGACAGTGTTTTGGCCCTGCCTATTTATCTTCTTGTTGGAGACCTCCACGTAAACTTTCAGTGATTTTTTTCATCTAGAAAAGACTACTTAATGTCTAGAATAGTATCTCAATCTTTGATTCAAACACCTGATTATTGAAGTGTTTCTGTCTCCTTTCAGTAAAATTAAAGAGCATCTTTCTTGATACCAGCAGGAACAAAAACCAGTAAGTTCCTGCTGACTGTGTTGTTTTAAAGATGAAAAGCATAAACTTCTTCACCTAACAGTAACACTAATTTCACAAATGCAAGATAGTGATTTGAGAGTAATTCAAAAGAAATATGTCTAATCTACAAGTTCACAATGAGTCAAAAATGACATAATGCAATTATGCTGTATTCATGAAGGGTAGTATTTGACAAAAGGAGGTAAATGTTTTGCACATAATTTGCACTGGTGAAGCCACATTTCCAAGTAAGGTGAAATAAATGAAAACATGCCATATTAGGGATATGAAGGTGAACAAGGGATACTCTGTGTAAGAGAGGAAGGCATAGGTATGAAGTACAATAGATGTCTTCAAATATTTTAAAATCCTATTCCTTGTGATTCTTGGAGTCAGCACAAGATAAATTGTTATAGAGAGGCAGTTTTAAAATTTCCATAAATAAATTATAAATGTGGGTGCTTGGAAATGGGATCATTTCTCTTATGTGGCAGTGAGCATGCCTTTCTCTAAAGTATTTAAAAACATTTATTGACTAACTACAGTAAAGGGTCTTAAAATTGGGATTTGAAAATTGGCTTGGCTTGAAAGGAGATGGGATTCTTAGATGTCTTTTATAAATTTTCTCACCAGTTAGATTATGAATATAAAAATTTAATATATTCTTATATATTTATACTCTGATATATTTCTCTATTTTTATGTGCTACTTTTTGTGAAATACTCATTCATAAAAATTAAAATATTAACACTTTATTTAAATTGATTTTATGAATCAAAATCTTCCCCATAAACATTTAGTTATTATATTATTTAGTGAGAAAGAATGAAGGCCAGGGCCCCAAAGGAAAAGATAACGTAAACAATATTACCTCAATTAAAAATTAAATATAAAAAACCTTCTCTTTGAAAATACCATTATAAAAATTAAAAATGTAAGCCACAGACTGGGAGAAAAATTGTTGCAAAATATACAATTATATGATGAAGGGCTTTTGTCCAGAATAATATTGTAAAGATTTCTTTAAAAATAATAAGTAACCCAATGAAACAACCCAATAAAACTGAACAGATGACTTTGACTTAAGTAGATACTTTATTAAAGATAGACAAGTAGCAAATTAAATACTCAGCATTATTAGTTGTTAAAGGAATACAAATTTAAGTCACAATGGACTAAAACTGCATATTTATTAGAATAACTAAAGCTTAAAAAATGTGGTAATGTCAAGTGCTCATGAGAATGTAGAAAAATAAGAACTCTTATATTTCTGGCTAGAATGCAAAATGGTATAGCTATTTTGAAAGAAACTTAACCATATGCAAACATGCAGCAGTCCCACTTCTAAATATTTACTCAAGATAAATGAAACATATGTCCACACTGTGGGTGAAAATTTACAGCAGTTTTATTGATAATATTCCCAAACAAAATGGTGCAAATGTCCATCAGCAGAAGAACGGGTAATGAAATTGTAATCCATTCACAATGTGAAACACAGCAAAAGAGAAACTCTAATACACACACAATATCAACAAATCTCATGTACTTTATGAAGTGAAAGAAATCAGACAAAAAAGCTATGTGCTATATTATTCCACTTACATGACCATCTGCAATGGCAAAAATAAAAGGGTCAAATATCATATCAGCAGTTACCAAAAGTTAGGAACATTATTTGCAAAGTGAGAACAAGAAGAACATAGTAGAGTGTTAAAAAAAAATCACTTTTATCTGATATGGGGGCGTTACACAACTCTGTGTATTTACCAAATCCATAGAAGTGTACAAAAAAGTTTACTTTGTATAACTTATTTCTAAAAAGTATAACTGTTAATATACTGAGAAGAGAATGGAGAAAATTCATTAGCCTTGACCTCACAGGGATCACCAGAGGACTCTTCAACCATGCATTGCTTCTTTCTAAATCTTTTTAATCATTTATACATATTTAGGATATACATATATTGTTATTTCAGAAAAGAGAAAAATACTTTAGAAGGCTTGTACTTGTTATCAAAATATCAAACAAAACAAAACAAAACTGAATGAATCTATAAAACAAAGATGAAAGGAAAATGGTACTGATTCAAATAAAATTTCATTTTAGATGCTTTGATGAAATGCCTTTAGATGAAAAGCAAAGTTTTTTAAGTGTCAATACTGTAACATTTTTCAGTGTCAATACAATACGGTAACAATCTAAGTCTGCTCTCGAGGTAAAGAGTAGAGCAAAAACATGAAATCCTATTAGGAGTATAGAGAATAAACTGCCTGATCTCAAAAAATCCAAAGGACAGAAGAGATGAAAGAATGAGAAAATGCAAATGCTAAGTAGGTGAGAGAACAGGCTACACTTGTATCTAAGCTTTGTTCCTGTCCCAGAATGAATAAAACTGGAATATAATGATTCAATCAATTAATCCTCAGTATATGCCATAAAAGAGCCTTTTGCAAAGTTAGAAAATGAAATTCCAAAGTGTTCACTATGATTTAGAAATATAAATATCAAAAAGATTTTGCTTAGTTAACCAAAAATTCTACATTCTAAAGATTAAAAACATCTCCTTCAGGGCAGGGGGGAGGGAGAAATCAGGGAAGGGATGAGCACAAGAAGATCAGATCATGGGTGATGGGAGTAGAGAGCCCTGGGAAATGCAATGCAATGATGTAATATAATTATGTGTGTGTGTGTGTGTGCACGCACGCACATACATATAAGCATAAATATGTAATTAGTCAAAAAAATTAAAAATAAATTTAAAAAGAAAATCTCTCTCAAACATAAAGCAGAAACAATCTCAGACATCTTGCTCTGAGCCTTCTTATTTGCCACACTTCAAGTTTCCTCCCAGGAATGAAATTCAGCATTTTTTCTCAGTCCTCAGTCCTCTGGTGCCTGCCATCTAAAATTCACTAACAATCTTCTTTCTTCTGACACCACTTAGTTTTTCCAGTCTCTTGTCTCTCTCCCCTTCTTTCTCTCCCCTCCCATTTCTTTTCTTCTGTCTTCTCCTTCCTCTCCCTCTTCATTTCCTCCTCTTGACATTTGCCCATTTTATCTCTCCCTCTCACCTCTCTTCTCTTCTCCTTTTCTCTTCTCTACTCCCCTCTCCCCACTCCTCTCTAATCCTAAAAAACCCAAAGAAATATAAATATCAAAAAGATTTTGCTTAGTTAACCAAAAATTCTACATTTTAAAGATTAAAAACATCTCCTTCAGATAAGCTTTTGGAAGCTTATCTGGCAATGATCAGTTTCCTGTTGGTAAAATTGACAGCTAAAGATAGAATTCTCTTTAGTAACTAGTGAAAGATGTGGAATGGTAAATAAAAGACTCAAAAGTCTTTTGTATTAATGAATTTTGTCCCAGCCACACTTATCAATTCAACTCTACCAGCTATTGGCTGCTATTTATATAAATACAGGAAACTCATTCAGTCATTATTTCAACAGCAATTTTTAATGACATTATGTCTTGACCCTGCTGAGAACACAGCAAGGAATAAAACAGCTAAATCACCAGCCTCAGTGAATCACAGTAGACATGATGGCTGTGTAAGGGGGGGGGGGTGGGGGCGTGAGGTCAATTTTTAAACAAATAAGAGAGCTCTGAATATTTACCAGGGAGATATTTTTACTTGGAGACATGTTGGCTTTGCAGAAGTGCTCACTTGGTCCAGAGAGAGAAAGCTATTGAGTAGGGTTACATGAAAGAGGTAGGAGCTGAACATCACTAGAAACAAAAAGATCCTCTAAAAGGGACAGTAGATGACTTTCTGGCTGTGCTGTCTTTAACTCTCCGAATGCTCAATAAAATTTCAACTCTGAGACTCAGGGACTCTGGTCTCCCACAGGAGCATATCTAGAGGCTAGCATTTTTAGTACCTGAAAATGATTCTCTATGAGAGATAATGAAAAACTTTCTACAAAACTATATTTTTCTGGCAGGAGTTTTTGTTGAGATCTTATCAGTTTTATAAATACAAATTTTTAAATGATTATGGATTCACAGGAACTTGCAAAATCATACCAGGGCCCCAAGTACCCTTTCCTCAGTTTCCCCCAATGCTTATGTCTTACATGAATATAACATGATATCGGAAACAGGAAATTGACAGTGGTGGAATCCAAAGCCTTTGGCCAAATTTCACTGTTTGTATATGCATGTACACATCTATACTTCAATGCAATTTTATCACTTGAGTAGATTCTTGTAACCACAACCATAATATAAATTAGTTCCATCACCCCAAGTATTCCCATGCCCTTTCCCCCCACCCTCCCTAAACTCTGGCATTCACAAATGTGCTCTCCTCTTTTTAATTTTGTCATTTCAAGAATATTATATAAATGAAAATATAAAATATATAATCTTTTGAGACTGATTTTTAAACAGCATAATTCCCTTGCTATTCATCTAAGTTGTATGTATCAAGGGTATTTTATCAAGCATTATTAAATGCCAAAATAATGCCATACAGCATACACTATTAAAGGTTTTTCCATAAATAAAGATGATAGTGTAGTCTACAATAAATGATTCTTAAAAGAGCAAGATAATTGAAATTTACAGGTAGCCAATAGCTTCCGTTTTCTTGAGAGAAAGCATTTTCCCAGACTTATTAACAAGCAGGCAAATAATTTAAAAAGCATGCTGTCCTTTAAAGTGTCCAGATAAAAACAGGCTTTTTCTTACTCTCTTGGTATAGAGTTTCCACTGAGTACTCATGCAGGATTTTGGATGTGCTAAAAAAAAGGTTTGACTATGAAAGAAATTTTCGTCTCTGTGGCCCACAGCTTGATAGATATAGAGCAGCCAGTTTGGAAGATTACATAAATCAGCAGCTTTTAGGTTTCGGAGCATCATATGCACTGTTTCTTGACTACCTAGCATATTTCATCACCTTTTCTACAAAGAGAGACTCTCTGCTTTTCAATAATAACCTGAGAGTTAAGGTTCAGATTGACAGCTACTTAATCCATGTTAAAAATACAGTTGAGATAAATGGTATCTGAGAGAGTCTAAGAAACAAGTTGAATGTTCTCATTAGGTACCTGTGCCAAGCAGAGCATTAGAATGTAAACTGCTTGACTTATATTAATTTAGCCTTGTAGAAATGTTTTCCCAGAACTAAGATTCATGACCATGCTCCCAGCGTTCATCAAAAGTTAGTATAAAAAAATACCTCCACAAAGTGCATTTATTTATTATTTTTAAATAAAGTTTATCTTTTCCCTATATAAGTAATTTGTACTTGTTGTAGACCATTTGAAAAATATAGAAAAGTAAAAAGGAAGAAAAATATCACAGAAAGTCCTATTCTCCAGGCAGTATGGTTTATTCCGATTCTGTTTGTGTGTGTTATGAGATAATTTTTACAATATTATCACAAGATAATATATATGTTGCAATGCAATTTTTTTCCTAGAAAAATAGTCCCAAGTACATAGTTTGTTATATTACTGCTTAATATAAGAGTCTACACAGAATATGGAATATTCTTCTCACAGAATATGGAATTAGTAGTTTTGTCTTTTAGCAGGAACATGTCTTATCTCTTCTAACAAGCCAATTTGTTCCTTCTATCTTATCAAAACCATATAAAGTATCAGTTTATTTCTGGTTTACCTGATGACAAGAAACAGAAAATTATATTCTCCCCTAAGTGTTCAATTGTTTTTTCTTTTTCCTTCTTTCCATGTAATTTCTGACCTCATTTTGAACCTTATTTTAACTATCCTGAATATAAAATATAAATGAGACTTTTTTTCCTTTGTAAAATGTATCTACTAATTCCTTTTTTGAAGATGAGATGCCAATAGATTGACGGAAAGTAAAAACATAGGAACACTTTCACTTTCTTGTGAAAATGTAATGAATAAAACTCAAGAGTAACCAGAGACTAACAAAAAGTTAAAAAAAAAACATAAATATATATATATATATATATGAATGGTACAAAGAATCTACAACATGTACAATTAACTTTACATTACTAAGATTTAGCTAGTGCAAACCATTTACATACAAAGAGAATAAACACTTTTTAAACAAGAAAGCTAAGCAAAAAATGATCATTAAGATAACTTTCCTTTCTATACATGTCATGGCCTGGTATTCCCCATATAATCCCCATGGTCCTCTAACACTCCATTTTCCGATAGATGACTTTTGATTATTCTGAATTGACTCAAAACTTCAACCTTGCTGCTGAAGTGTTTCCAATGCTACTGTTTACCTGAAAAGTCTGTATAGTATTGAAAATATAAAGGTGCACTCAGGCTGCATTGACAGTTCAATTACATAACAAGGTGATAGTGAGCAGAAGTGGGGATGCAGAGAAGGTTAAAAGTTCTAAACATTCGAAGGGGGAAAAATTTAATTTAAACAAAGAAAAGAAAACATACTCAAGTCAAAAATATTAAAAAAAGAGAAATAAAGTTTAGCAAGTCATGACCTACTCTTCTATTTGTGAAGAAGTTTTAAAGTGATATTAGCTGAGGTTGTTATGGGGCTTCACAAATTACAAAGACACTGTTATCTTCCAGGATCCCCTCTAGGATCCTGGATATAGTTGTGTTGCCTCCTTATTTTCTTCTGGTCAGTGACAAGTTCTAAGAGTTTCCCTATTCAAACAACTTTGAACATTGTAAACTATTGGTCAGTTTTGTCTTGGATTTTGTCTGATTCTTTTCTTATGCTTAAGACTGGAGTTATGAATTTGGGGGAAGACAACCACAGAGGTGAAGTACCATGTTCGTCATATCTTATCAAGGGTACATCATATCTTATCAAGGGTACATTAAAATGACTTATTTGTGATGCTGAACTTGATCAGCTCGCTAAGGTAGTGTTTGCTAGATTTCTCTACTGTGAAACTACATTTCCCATTTTCCATGCTTTACTTTCTGGAAAAAGGCCACAGAGTAGCCCACTCTCAAGGAGGGAAGGAAGGAATTCAATTTTACTTCCTGTAAGGAAGCATAACCACTTCAATTATTTGGAATTCCTCTCTAAAGAGGATTTTTCTCTTCTCTCTCTAATTTATTTAATATATTTGTATAAATATGAACTCATCTTTTTATACTTTGGCTTATAATATAATGGTATTTTATTTGTTGCTCAAATTGTCCTTGCATTCACTACTAAGAGTTTTCTCAAGTTGATTCTCTTGTTCTTTGAGCACTTTTTAATTTCCTGCCCTGTAGGGATAATATTCTACTATCTGAATGCATCAATGCCTATCCATTGAGGTACAAAAGGAATTTTGGTTGTTTCCAAGTTCTGGCAATTGTAAGTGTACTATAAGCATCTGTATGTAGATTTTTGTATGGACAGAGGTGTTAGCCTCTTTTGGATATACACCAAAGAGCACAATGACTAGATCACAGGATAAGAGGGAAGAAATTTTAAAAGATTTAAGTTATTGCCACATTAGCAATGGAATGACAGAACAGTGGGTGAATTGTATACATTGAAGAGACTATGATTATTGTAGTAATAATCTCATAAACATATCTGAAACACAAACTCATAAACATATCTGATGGTTGCCAGTCTGGTCAGTTCAGGCACTAAACAAAATACCACAGACTAGGTAGCTTAAAGAATGGGAATTTAATGCTCATTGCGCTGAAGACTGGAAGTCCATAATCAAGGTGCCAGTAGACTCAGTTCCTAGTGAAAGCGCTCTACTGGTCTAGAGATGGCCACTTTCTTGCTGTGTCCTCACATGAAGACAGATGACAGATAAAATAGACCTCTAGTGTCTCATCCTCCTCTATAAGGACATTAATTCCATCATGGGCACCCTACTGTTCTGAGCCTTACCTAAAATTAATTTCCTTTCCCAAACCCCAATGCCAAATACAACCCCATTGCAACTTAGGGCTTCAACAACACAAGAAATTTTTGGAGACACAGATGCTTAGTTCATAACAGAGAATAGATTCGGAAGAGCAGGTAGCAATTCTTTCCACAGGAGGTAATGTGAATAGAGGGTTGGTGATATACTCTTAGTCAGAGGTTTTCAAACTCTAAGTGCCCTGAATTATTGCTTATTAAAAATTTCTGACTCAGTATGTCTGGGTTAAGACTGTTTCTATGAAATTCCCAGAGGGTGCAGCAGCTGCTGATCACACCTTGAGAACCACCGCTGTAAATTATCAAATGAGCCAGAAGCATGGTGACTATTTGAACACTATTTGCCTAACCTAGGTCAGTAGACCACTTCTTATTTGAAAACTCAACCATGGAGATTCATCATCAACTTTCCTTTTGACAATTAAGCTAGAAGTTTATGACTTTCAGTTACCATCAAAGTGAGGTGAATGTGATTTGGAAGTGATGTCAACTGTGGGCCGAGGACTACCAGGGGATTTTTCTAGCCTCTATTTCTGAAGCTAAGTTATTTATACTTAAAGATATCGAATTGCACTTCATGGAGGGTTTTGCCCAGGTTTTTATCTATGTATGTTATGGTTTCAGGTCTTTCATGTAAGTCCTTTATTCATTTTGAGTTAGTTTTTGTACATGGTGTGAGGATGTTGTCTTGGTTCATTTTTTTGCAGGTCTCAGTCCAATTTTCCCAACATAATTTTTTGAACAGGCACTCTTTGCTCCAATATAAGTTTTTCTCCCATTTTTCAAAGATAAGTTGATTATATATGTGTGGTTTTATTTCCGGGCTCTCAATTCTGTTCCATTGGTCTGGTTGTTGTTGTACCAGTACCATGCTGTTTTAATTATTATGGCTTTGTAATATAACTTGAAGTCTGGAATAGTTAGGCCTCCATTCTCTGGCCAGGAGGTTTTTTGATATTCGAGGTCCTTTGTTATTTCATATGGATTTCTGTAATTTTTGTTCTATCTCTTTAAAGAATGTCATTGGAATGTTTATAGGGATTGCATTGAATCTGTAGATTGCTTTTAAACCCTCCATGAAGTACAATTCAGAAATCCCTTTTTTGGAAACATCAACAGATGGCAAAAAACTGAAGGAAAACATAAACAGATGGGACTACATCAAACTAAAAAGCTTCTGTACAGCAAAAAAGACAACAGAAAAAACTAAAAGAAGCCCAACCAAATGGGAAAAAATTTTTCCCTCCACAAGAGTGATAGGCGTTTAATAACACAGATATCTCCATAGGGAACTTACACAACTAAAAAAAACAAAACAAGAAGCCCAATCAAAAAATGGGGAGAAGAACTAAAAAGACACTTCTTCAAAGAGGAAATACAAATGGCCAATAGGCACATGAAAAACTGCTCAATGTCACTGACAATCAGAGAAATGCAAATCAAAACCACAATGAGATACCACCTTACACCACTAAGAACGGCCCACATCAAAAGAACAGGCAACAATAAGTACTGGTGATGATGTGGAGAGAAAGGAACACTCTTACACTGCTGGTGGGAATGTAAACTGTTCCAGCCACTTTGGAAAGCAGTGTGGAGGATGCTCAAACTAATGAAAATGGAATTAGCATTTGACCCAGCAATCGCTTTTCTGGGAATCTACCCAAAGGAGACCTCAATGTGGGTACAAAAGGACACCTGTGCTCAGATATTCATTGCAGCACTGTTTATAATTTCAAGGACATGGAAGCAACCCAAATGTCCCAAAACAGATGAATGGTTGAAGAAGATGTGGTATATATACACAATGGAGTATTACTCAACAATAAAAAATGACAAATTTGATGAATTTATTGAAACTTGGATGTACCTAGAAGAAATCATACTAGCACAATCATACTAGCACAAATCCAAATGCTTTCACTAATATATGGACAACCAAATGAAAATACACAATGGGAGAGTGGGGACCAGCTGGAATGGTCAGGGAAGGGAGGTGGAGGGTGACCCCTGGAAATGAAATGGAGATTAAATTGATGTGACATAAAAAATAATAAAAAAAATTTAAAAAGGGAATAAAAAAAGATATCGAACATATACATATAAGTAAGTAAACAAAGAAGGTATGTCTTGGATTGAGAACATGTTTTGACAAGACCTACTTGTGTTACTTGATGGTTACCAAACACTGGGAAAACTACCCCACTGTTCATAGTATTCTACAGAGTAAAGTAAGACAAGGTAATTGGAAAGGTGTTTATGGAACATTCCCAGTGTTCTATTTAGTCATTTATTTATCAGGTCTCAATGGAATATCTATTTTGAATCTGACTCTGTGCTGGGCACTTTCGTTGGTTTTGTTCAAGACTTATATCAGAGTCCTGTAAACAGTCAAGCTCAAAATAGATATTTTATAAGCATCTTTACAGTTCAGTAAAGATGAAACAGTAAAAAGATAGTTTACAGTAAAGTTTGATGAGTATTTTAATTAGGGGAAGCACAGGACAGCAACAGTCAGGTCAGCAACAGGAGAGTTTAGTCCCACAGACAGTACTGAATCCTCTTGGGATTCGTTCTTGCTTCCCTTTCACCTACAACATTGCAACAATCATTCAATCTACTCATCTACCTATTTCAATCATGGTCAGGCTGAAGCAAGACCACTAAGTAGAAAGTATTTTACCATGCTGTTCTCTCTTTTCTCAAAATATAAGATTAAGAGTGATATTTTTCCTATTCTAACTAACCTACTTAAAATATTTTTGATTCCTGAAACAGTTTTCTACAATTGGAAAAGTGAGCCACAACAAACTAGAGCCAGCTATTAATGCTGCAGGCCTGAATCCAGAAATGTCATTTATATGAAACTGTAGTAAAAATAGTGAATAGCAATCACAGTCCAGTCCACTGATGAAATTTGCTTATGCATGCAAGACTTTAATTTTCATCATTTATAAAGTATATCAAACAATTGGAAAATACTTTGCTTATAGTAGGTTACTTGTACCAAGTATGAACTACATGCCATTATTTCTTATGTTATTTTTAGAATGCAATACTTTGGGTGGTTTTGTATATTCCATAAATGAATTCACATGTAATTCCTACAAGAAGTATATCTTCTCCAAAGAAGTAGAAAAAAACATTGTGTCTAAATCTAATAGATTCAAATCAAATCTAATTTTTATTGATGGTAGAACTGAAGAGGAGTTAGGCAGTTACTTCCTCTGAAGTAAAATCATCCTGTGGTTTTTGCTCTGAGGATTAAATTAAATGGTGCATATGAAAACATTTTCTAAATAGTGAAAATAAGATAAGTATTAACTATTATAATTCTCATTTAAAACTAAATCATTAGTAGAATAGAAGTTAATTGACTGCTAAGGAAACAGTTTGCCAGTGTTGTAAACCAATAGTTATTTGTTTGCTTTTTAAAAAGTGTTTATCTGTTGGATATACATAATAAAAATAAAATAGACATTTGTATCTCTTTAGTGTTGAGAAACAGCACTGTAGACTCAAGAAAACTCAGTGAAAGTTTTTATTGTCATTATTTTGTTTGTACTTTTTTACTTAAAACTTTTTAATATCACAAAAGTTACTTTAAAAAACTTGCTGCAATGAGTAAAACAAAACATTGAAAAAAACATTGATTAAAAGTCTTCTTCCTTCTCAAATTCCATCTCTGAAATAACGTTGTTTACTCAGTACATGCTCATGTTATTTTCTGTGCTGGAGTAAAGAGATAGGCTACCCTTCTCCCTCTACCCATCTCTTTCTACTCTTTCCTTCTGGTTCTTTCCCTCCTTCCTTCCTTCTCCCTTCATTCACTCCTGCCTTCATTCATTCTCCCTTCCTCCTCCTTCTCTCTATTTATGTACTCCTTGCTTTCTTTCTCTTATTCTATTTTCAAGGAAAATGGAATATATTATGTGTTCTTGTGCAATCTTTATTGCTATATATACTTAAAAATATAACACATTCCTTTTTTGATCAACACATATAGCTCTGACTAATTCTTTGTAAAGTCACTCTTTTTTAAATATGTATACTGTATCTAAAAGTTTAAGTGTACTATCAGTCCGCAATCTCTTAAATATTTGAGTTGCTTCCTTATTTTTTATTTCTTTTTAAAAAAATTTTTTTTGAGGGGAGTGGGCTATTACTTCAACTTTGTATTTGCCTTGTGTATATATATATATATATATATTAACTTACTTTGTAAATAGAGCTATATGAGATAGCCCCTAAAAATAAGATTTAATTACTTTTGTGCAAACAGGAAAATTCCATTAGGACTTTTGTGCAAGAGGCCATAACTGGCTTCTCTCTATTTGACTATTTCTAGACGGGAGAAAATGATGCACTGTATGTTAATATGCATATGGTGGCTATTATTTGAACAGTAGGCTAACTACTCTATAGTATAATCAGATCCTTCAAGGATTTTACTATATTATTATCATTATTACTTGCCTGTTAAAATCTAACCTTATCATATTTTTAAATTAGCTGTAAATGTGAGTTGGGCAGTGATAAAACCAATTCAGCAAAAACTATAGTTATTAATGTTAACCAGTACTCATCTTAATCACTCATTTATTATTCAGATAAATCTAATATCATGTAGATTTTAGTGCTGTGTCTATTCTATTGAGATTAAGAAGGTATTTTTTAATTCCAGGTGACTAGATACCATGCTTTCTGAAGTCACTGAACTTTGACAATTTCATTGTGAGAATTTGCCCCAAGCAAGTCTGAAAAAGGAAGTTACTTATTAAGGTATGACATACTCAGTCTTATTTACAAACTGTGTTTAAAGTTACTATTCATTTCCTTTTCAATGCATTCATTCAGTGGAATTTTTAGACTTACATCATGAGTTGTGAGTTGTAAATAAAATAATAAACTGATGACTCCAGTGGTGGGATCGTTGATCCCAAGTGTATTTGTGAAGAAAGCTTTTGACACGAGTGCTCATTTATAAAAAGATATGTTTTAAGAATTTGGAGTGTTTTTTAAACTGCAATTCTCTTAAAGAATGACAAGCAAAGATGGACTTTTTTAACCCTTGCTAAAACTGGAAACCACCTCTCTGTAGGAAGAGAGCATAGCGGTGCCTTCAAAACAGACTCTTGTGTCTCCATTTGCCAGGTTGTCAGTGAACAGTCTCCTCCCTGGCCTTCCCTGTAGCTCCTGCACAAGGGCTTTATGGTCTACTGATTTCCTTTCCTTAGATGCTCACCGTATCATACAAACTATGGACTCAACTGTCCTAGCCAAGGTCCTGGCAAACAGAGAAATAGTACCCTCACCCAGGCAAACATGCTCAGAGAAAGTGGAGGTGGGACTGCCCCTTTGGGGCAGATTCTTGTTTGCTTGATCCTTACAGAATGCAAATGGCTCTGCTGGCACAGTTAAGTGTGTTTAATGATGGGGTGAAATCCTGGTGTTCAAACAGTGCACTGGTAAAATTTGTATTTTCAGGGAACTATATTACTGGTGGCAAGCCCCACATGACTACATTTGGTAATTGTCGGTATTGTGAAACGGCATTTCTTTTTTTCTTTTACCATGATGATTGCATCTATGTAATTTGTGTATTAGCTATCAAACAGGACAACAGAGAAAGTGGAAAAATCAACAAAAGGGTATCCACATTTTTTATATTTACATCTCAATCACCCATTTTTAAGTCAGTTATTAAGACTTAGTTTAGAATAGGTTTCTCTGTGTACAACGAGCTCTTTCCTCATTTGAAAACTGTTGCCTGGAGTTTCTTTAACTCTTTCCTGGCTAAACCTTTTTAGCTCCATTAGAAAATACCAGTGATATAAATTAAGAAAAAAATAAAATAAAATAAGCATAAATAGAATAAGAGTGAAATTTGATATCTAATGAAGAGAAAATATTTGGAGACTCATCTTAAAATATAATAAATATAAAAAATTTGGGGGAAGTTTGGGGGAAAAAATTTGTACTAGGACTTAACTAGTACAAATAAAGTATGAAGACCATGTTAAAAATAGTGCTGATTTATTCTCTCAACCAGGCAAAATTCCTTCATGGAAAAATTATAGGTATCTGTTGAAAAAATGCTCCTCCTTAAATTTACTCCATTTGATGATACTCACCAAAAATTTCTTTAAAGGAGAAACTGCTATAGGGGCAATATTATATACTATCTTAGAAAATTGGCTGTGAAATCAAATTGTTTAAGTTGAAACAACTTCCTTTCATTTGCATTAGCAAGGCACATATATCCCCGTGCTCTTCACTTTTTTCCTCTGTGAACTAGAATGAAAATTGCATCTCTCTTTAGGGATTTCAGCAAAGACTTCATGTGTTAATACATCTAGAATGCCTAGAATGATGCCTAGTACATGAAAAAAAAATCCACTAACCTTCAACCAATGCACTTGCATGACAAAAACAAATGGTGGTAAGAAAGGACAGACTGAATTACCAATTTTGAAGAAAAATAGAATTAGTGGTAAAAATGTGATAAATAAATGAGATCAAATATGCTTTGCTGAAAAAGGAATTGAATTTGGTGAGGATGCATATCATCTAAAGAATGTGGCCATCATTTTCTTCCCATGATACCATGAGCATTAAGTTTAACATTTTTTTCAGGTGTGGTTTTGAGCAATTATGTTGAAGACACTTATGTCTCTCAGCATGTTGGCTGAAAGACTATTGCAAATTTATTGATTCCTCAGCTGAAGGAATTGAAGCAATTAGGAATTGATCATTATCATTGACTCAAGCAATTCAGAATCATTCTGTATTTCTAATGGTGTACACTTGGAAATATGGACTAACAAGCAACAAATTCCTGCCATTGATGGCAGAGAAAGGATGAAATGGTGGACAAAATGGCAGAGCCATGCATGCTATACCCTGGGGCTGCTGCAATTGTTTCTTGTCCTCCCTCAATAACCTCTCAGACTCAGTCCAACCATCACACCTCTTCCCTCTTCACAGGACAGGCAGAGAGAAGCTGATGAGTCATTTGTTTTATCACTAGTATGTTGCTAAAGCAAGAACATAGAACCACCCCCAAGTCTGGGAGACTCAGAAATAACCAGAACCTGATGGATGTCCCTTCGAGGATCTGCTCTTCCAAAATATAAGGCAGAGTCATGCCCCCAAAGCCAAAGACCTGAAGCATGACTGAAGGAGCAACAAAACGTGGCACAAACTGCGGAGATGAGACCCACCAAGACCAAAGGTGCTCCAAAAGCAGTACAGGAATGGTAAACAGCATGTTCTACCAAATTCGGGGAAATCGCACCCTCACCAAGGAGGAGGAAATGGATCAAAGAAAAAAAAAAGACTAAAGGACTAAACAAGGACAAACAGCAAAAAGAAAGGAGGCAAAGAGACCAGGGGAGATGTGGTGTGTGTGTGTGTGGGGGGGTATTCCCATGGGAATTAGCAGTTATACAATCATATATTGCAAAATATGCAAAAATAAAAAAAAGAAATAACCAGAACCAGAAGCTCCTGAGGGTCTCATTCTCTTCACCAGCTGCATGTTGAAGTATGTTCAGACTCCTCCATAGCATAGAGAGAACTGAAACCAAGCCAGTCAGTCACAACCAGTATTGAAATTCCATCAGTCACCGCTTCACAAACTTTCCACCAATCAAAACTGCATTGACTGAATACACTATTTGAATACTATGCATCTAACCCCACCCTCTTTTGTTTATCTAAGTGTTCTTCGTGCACTGTTCATTAGGTAGATAGCTCAGTGTTCTTTGAGTCTGTGTCTTACCCACACTCACCCCCACCCCTCATCACACCCAGTGTAGTTCTGAACCTCTGATTAAGTTGGGGGACACACTATTTACACCATGTCATTCTATTTACACACTCTTTACACTCCTCCTGAGGAGCAACGAACAAAAGCTGGAGAAAAGGGAGACATTCTTTTCCTTCTTTGACCACATCTCTAGATTAACAAGCACTAAGAACTCTGTACAAGCTTGGTCGATTTATTTTGCTCTTCATTAGAATTAATTAGGAAAGAGGAGCAAAATGAGCTGTACTCTGAGATGCCAAGGTGAACAGGTGTACTGTTCACAGTGGAATTCCATTAAAACTTCCTGAATAAAGAAGAGATCAAGGAAATAGCTGATTCATTTCTTGACATATTGGTTGTCTTATGATTCATGTGTTACCCATCGGAAAGTAGCCAAACCTCCTCTGAAATCTTGATTCAAACTGTTCATAGACTTTGATCTATGGGTCAGTTAAGTTGACCCATAAAATTACTCATCATAGATGGAGAGAGGCAGCAAAATTGACTATCATTTTCAATTGCTGGAGAGGGGAAATGAGATTTGAAAATTGCCAGCGTTTTAATAAGAATCTTTAAGTTTTACCACTAGGATTTAGAAAACTAAGTTAATAGGTAATTGGTTTACCCACTGCTTTATTCAGTGTATAAATCAACCATTAGTCAATAAACATTTGCTGAGTGCCTACTGTATGCCACCATGTGTATAAAATGGTAAGGCCAAAGATAGTTCATACTAAGATATTTGAGTCAATGTCACATTTATTCTACAAGATACTAACTGCAAAATTATTGTAACGCCATTAGACAAAGTTAAATGGAAAGACTAGAAGATTTCCCTAACATTAAGGTCAGAAAAGTTTCTCTTGAGAACTGGACTAGGCTGAGCTCTTCTGAAAACACTGGCCCTCAGCAACCCATTATCAAGAAATAGCCCCCAGAGTGCCTGTCAGACAATTTCAGGCTGCATTCATAATTTCAAAATGCTTTGCAATCATTTTATTGGTTCTTTGTTATGACAGTTTGCATAATCTTTTGGCAATATTGCTATCATTTTAAGGTTAGACAAAAACAAATCTGTGTAAGAAAGGTATATGGTGGGAGTGAAATGAATTTTTTTTTAAGTGGCCCAAGGTAATACAAAGAGTCCACGCTAGAGCTTAGATCAGAACTCATAATCAGAGGGAAGCCTTTTGATATCGTCAATCTCCCAGAATTAACACAGCTTTATGGCATAAAGAATTTTCTCATCTGAGGGTACAACTGACTGTAGTTCAATAACATTAGAAAGCTATGTAAAGGTATTCCAGTTTTAACCATTGGTTGAAAAGAGGAACTATATTTTCATATAGTAAGAGTCCTGCACACAGGCCCTTATCATTAGTTTATTTGCTATTTCACAATATTATTAAGACACACTATGTTGTATTATCATATAGACACAGGTTGTGTCCAAGCAACATTCTGTTAAATATTGCTCCTTTACCATCTTGTGCCATACTGCATTCCTGAATTATCTTCTTATAGGTACCTAACTTGAAAAAACCAGAAGAAGAGCTCCCCACCTGGAAACTAAAAAAAAAAAAAAAAAAAAAAAAAAGAATTAATTACATGCCCTATTAAATAAATTATATGCATAGAATATATAATCTTATTAAATAATACTTTATGGGGGCTTTTATGATTGAAGTAATAGGATAAAGACATAAACTAGTTTAAGCCAAAAAGAAAAAAGAAAATGGGTTTTCATAATTAAAAGTCCAGAAGTGATGTTGACTTTAAGCAAAGCTGCATGCCAGACTTTAATAGAGAAATAATAGAGAAATAGCTGTCTCATAGCTCCAGTTGCTTTTGCTGAGAATTTGTTTGCCTTCCCTTGAACCAATCATGAGAAACAGAGAAGTAGTGAACCCTGATGGGACAATCTAGGCCTGGTAGTGATGAAACAAGACCACCATTTCAGAAAGAGGCAATTTCCAATGGGAAAAAATCAGGACAAAAAAAAAATCCTGTTTTATAGTACGTATATAAACACACACATACAAGTCTTAATAAAAGATCTTTAATTTCTTCATTAGGAATTAGCGAAACCTTTAATCCTTCATGGGCAGCCTTTCTGTGGTAATATTTCTAGCATCTATAAGTATGCCTTGGTACATAGTAGGAACTCAGTAAATATTTGTTGAGTGAATGAATCTAGGAAAACCTTTCACCTTCACTTATTTCCCCATTTATGGTCTTGGTAAGAATCAGAGAAAAAAACTGGTTTCACTTGGTTTAATTTGGTCTTCGCCCTGTTTTTGAGGAACAACGTTTGGAAAGCCCTTCTATGAGATATCTCCTTACAGTGTTTTTGCTTCCTGTTTCAGAGATGTTGAAAGCATAGAATAGTGTATGAAGAGGCACTTGGGATTCTTTCCGGACAACAAACAGCTCTTAAAAAACAACAATTTGATGAACTCAGTGCAAATGAATCAGACACATATGGATTCAATTTCCCTTGAAACACACATGGCTTTAACAATTAAACACCATGCGATTAGTAAGGAAAAGAATACACAACAGGGATTTGATGGAGTGCAAACATTTGAAAACATGTCTGAGGTCTTCCCTGAGCCCCAGAAGGGGTCATTCCCTTCGAACACATGGAGTTATAGCTGTTCTGACTACAGGAAACAAAACATCCGTCCTTAATGGCAACCTGTCAGGGACATTAGCAGTAACTCTCCCCACAGCTCTCTGGAGGAGAAGTGATATTTTTAAAAGATAACGGCTGGAGTAGAATTATGATTTTATTTTTGGGGTTCACAATTTCTGATTTGTCAGATTGATAATATACACAGAAAGACAAAGTACATGAATGTGTGTGTGTGTGCATTTATGGTAATTCTCTCCAAGGAATTTCCATTTCTCCAAAGACATTATCTCATTCTCTTTTTTTATTATTTGTGCCCAAAAGGTAGCTGTGGTTATTTCAGTACCAAATTTAGGGAGGGTGCCTGAAGAAGGGTGCTGGACTGTAGACCAGGCAGATATGAATGAACCTCTCCCGTTTGCAAACCACAACCTCCAGATTCACCCTTCCTCTCCATTAATAAAGCCATGTACAGCCTTACTACATATTAACTTGAAATAGGGTCTCCTAAGGGAAATTCTGGCTTTTTCCAGTGGAATTGTAGCACTGAGCAACTGGTAAGGAAGATGCAATTAATTTTTCCCTCAAGAGTAAAATCACTATATAAACTATCTCAGCAGCCTCCAGGGCCAGAGACGAGAAACTGAATTATATATTGCTGAAGCTTCTCCTTCTATCAAATAGCTCAGGGCTAAAATGAAAGCCCAAAGGACTACATTAGCACATGTCCACATCCTAACTTAATGGGTGTGGCAATTTTCTAATTGGCTCAGACCTGGGGAGAACTTTGCTCCCACCTATTTCATTTGAAAGGTATGGCAAATGTGTTATTTGTGTGTTTGGCAATAGGAGCTAGTCTATAGGATCTAATATTTAAGAGTTTCCTATAGTTAATTCCTATAGTGAATTAACTATAGAAATATGTCTTTCTATATATATAGACATATAGAAATATGTCTTTCTATATAGATGGTCACCCTGTGTTTATTTAACAAAATATTTTAAAGCTTGAGAAAAGTTCATAGGTGACCTATATCAGGTGTTCTTGTGTCAAGCTGAATATTCAATTTCCAGAATGGGGCTTTAATTAAAAACAAACAAAAATAAGAAAAACCCTGTTTTGCAACCACCCTAATCCAGGTAGGTTTATCAACTGTTCTAGCAGCTAAAAAAGAATGTCAGAACTGTTGGCAATCTTCACAGGATTTAAATTTATTAATAATTTTCTTGTTTATATATTTATGTATATATTATATATAATATATTATATATATATGACCATTGCATTTCCCGGGCTTCTCCCTCCACCCTATCACCCATGAACCTTCATCTGGATCAAGATTCACAAGATTTCTAAATCATGAACAGGGTGAAACAGCCAGCAGGGAAACAACCACTTGAGTTCTCCCCACGCTGAGTTCCCCTTAGGCTCCTTTCCCCAGGGTAATACCACCCTTTAAGCCCTGAGCTCCTAGGTTCAGGTGTGTCCACTTAACCATGCAGATACACATTAAGACCAGGCGTATACAGTGATGAGGAGGGTGCTATAGTGTTGGTCATAGAGACTACTGGAGGAAGAATATGAAAGAAAACTCATTTACCCTAGAAACCCATACCAGGAGGTACTGCTATGTCAATGCTGACAAGGGGCCCAGGCATTTAGAGTTTCTCACATCTCCCAGATGATTTCAACAGACAGCAGAGAGCAAGCACTAACCTGCCCTGCCTCCAGCCCTGTTGCCTGGAGAGGTATTAGCTGCTAAGCCCAAATCACAGGACCTTGCCCTTTATCTTCAATGGCTTTGTTCTTTCTAGATATATTTGGACATATATATGTAGCAAATATATGGATATATATAAAGTGTTCGAGCACCTGATTTAAAATGTACCTGGATTTGTTTGGACCAGGTCGGTAAAACATGCAGACATGTGAATGACTGCAACGAAGACGAAAGTTTATACTCAGAGATCTGAGCACCAGGAAGCACCCACACCATACAGATCGCACAGGGAGACCCAGGGTCAGCTGGGAAGCAAAGGAAGCAAAGTGTAAACAATGCCAAGAGCCATTACTCTGCTTTCACAGGAAAAGAAGAGCAAAACAAAGTGAGCAAGCCAAATAAGTTTCAGGTGAGATAATCTGGATAGTTTCCACAGATTGCGGTGAAGGGGTAGCCCTACTTACTTGACACTTGGCCCTGGGTGACGTAGGGCACTGGAATGGTGCCCTGACATGGAAGACGGCTGTATAATAGGACTATGATAGGTAGTTTGAATATCAAAGACACACACAGTGAATCTGATGTTCCGGAGATTAGCTTAGCAAGGGTGTCAGTCCCTTCCCAGATTCCATAAGACCCCAAGATAACAAGGTATCACAAAATGATGAAAAACATAAGAGCATGGTTAATACAAAGTTAAACCAGCAGAGTGCCAGGTGAGGATCAGGAAAATCAATTAATACAAACAGCTTTTGACTAGAGGTTTCCAGTTTATCCATGGTTTTCAGATTATTGTTTTCAATCTTCCTAGAAAATCCAAGTCCATAATCCTATCATCATCCCTAGGTATGAACATGAAAGCAGAAAGGGGGTAAAGTAATCTTATTACCTTATAGGGGAGCTGGGATTTGACACCAGACCAGCTGACTTCTGCCCCAGCTCTGCCCCGGCCCCTGGTGGGCACCAAGTCCTGCTTGTCAGGTCTGAGCCTGCTGAGGAAGTATCTGCAGTTTGTCTCCCACGCTGTGGCAGGTGGTGCTGGTCTGTGCTCAGATGCTAGAAAACCAACTGTGAGCTCTCTACTCAGAGTAGGAGAACACAATCCCCTCAATGTTGTGGGTTGGATGAGCGCATTTTTTTTTCCTTGAAAAACATAACTAGACAGGGGGTTGATATATCACATATAAAATACCACTGGACCCACCACAGGGAATGGTGTAGGCCTTAACAGCCAAGACAGGGTGTCTTCATCAGCAGATGTGCATGGTGTCATGTCATCTTGAATGAAGCATGTGTACTTGTATAGAAGAAAATGTATCTGTGGTGCAGGGTTCATCCTTACCGTCCTTCCATAGCTATAAGGATATCAAACAAATATTTAGACAGAGGGCCCTAACCAGCTTCTCAGTGGCCATGAATCAAGACAGAAAAGTAATTCAGCCCTCACTCCTAAGGTACAAGTGAAGGCAAGAAAAACTGTTTCTTTAGATTCTATCATCCCCATGGAACCATTCATCAGTTTCCTGAGAGTCTGCATCAATCCCATCTGGAGCACTTGCTAAAACACAGGCAGGTTAGAAATGGAAGCAGGTTCTTGTTTCTGCTTTCCACGAATCTTCCTTTCTCTGTGTAGCAGGGAGGTGATTGTGGGGGTCCCTTCAGGTCCTCCTGTGCTTGCTGCTGGGGCCTTCAGTGCTCCCTCTGGTGGACTACTTTCCTTTCAGCAGGGGCAGCTTACACGATGGATATTCAGGCCATGGGTTCTGTAGGATTATGCCGTCTTGAGTGAACCATGGTTCACATGGGAACTTACTCAGCAAATCAATGAACCACATCTGAAATATGCAGAAAACTACAGCTTCCAGATGCGTGAAACTCAGTGGTTTGGACTGGTTGAAGCCTGATTCTGCTCAGAAGGGAGAGTTTCAGGAGCAGAAAGAAACACAGAATAGGCCACTCAAATGTGGTTGCTTGATATTTTCAAATAATGGGACTAGGTGGTAAAGTAACTCAGTATCTTCACTGCAGCACAGCTCACAGTAGATGTGGAAACAAACTAAATGTTCATCAACAGATCAGTAGATCAAAACTATCAAACAGATACAATAAAATGCCAAGCTTCCTTCAAAAAAGAGGGAACCCAGCCATACATGACAACATGGGTGAATCCTGAGGATGTTATGCTAAGTGAAATAAGTCACAGAAAGACATATACTGCATGGTTTCATTTATATGAAGTAACTGAAAGATGCAACTAGTCATCACAAAAGGTTCAAGTGAGAAAGAAAAAGGGAAGTACTAATCAGTGAGCATAAAATTTCAGTCAAGATGAATAAGTTCTAGAGATCTGCCATATCACATTGGACATTAATTAATTAATTAATAAGAGGATAAATTCCACGTAAGGGTTATTTCCACAAAAAAGTAAGAAAAACATGAACTCTCAATTGCTCTTATTCTTTTATTCAGTCACTCCTTCCTTCTCCCAGTCACCAGTCCTCTATTGGATTCTCACAAAAACCTTATTATCCTTCTCCAATTAAATATTGATAATAGGATGGTTCCCAGATGGGCGCAAATGCTTGAAAGTCAAGGAGGAGTAAAATATTCTCCTTCTACTTCTGTGAACCATAGAAAAACAATTGAACTTTACTGGCTTCTGAGTTTTTTCCATAAGAAGGATACATGCCCTGGTCCCACTGAAGCAGTTCACAAACTAAAAGACTCTGACAGCAAATAAGAAAAAAAGAAAAAAACTAAACTAAAGGAAAAGCTCCCAGAGGTTGCATGGCCATTGCAAATTAGCAAACATTCATTTTGTACTTATTGAAAGGTTTTGGGATGTGCCATTGTATTTTACCATTATGTTGACAGAACATAGTATTTACCAATTAACATTTGTATGTCAGTGTATGGTAAAACAAGTTAATGTCAATTTCATATAGTAATTTTGGGAGCCTTTTGAGAACCTTTTGATTTATTAAGTAATTTAAAATGACTATTCTCTTCATTAAAGGTTTTCATTTAGAGCATCTGCTGTTACATTATTGAACCTAAATTTCATTGACTCTCAAAGATCTTAATTTATAAGTCATAAATGGTATTGCTTTATACCTTATAATAGTTTATGAAACACTAGTTTTATAAAAAGCTATCTGCAGTTTCATCAGACATTGGAGGAATTGCAAGTGCACTGTTGCAATAAAACCCTTTTATATAAGTTAGGAGTTTGTCCAGTTACCACAGTTCATCTTCCATGGAGTGAATCCAAGCTTGCAACCATAGCCTCCACCACTGACCTTCCTTAATGTGCTACAGCACAGATCCCTTTCCAGATAACCCTCATCTAACTTTAATATAGTACATTATATTGTTTCCATTTTATCTGCTACTATTGTTAATCATTTTTTACTGTGACTCATTTATAAATTAAGCTTTATTGTTGGCATGTATGTATAGGAAAAATTATAGTAATATGTGGGGTTGAGTACTATGTCAGGTTTCAGAATTGTCTCTTGGTTAGAATGTATCACCTACAAATAAGGAGAAACTACTTTCCTTTCTCCCAGGTTTTCTCCAAAGCTCATAAAGTATAAAAAAATTTGGCTAATGAGGCTTATTTGTAAATATCTTTTACTCTTGTCTTTTAAAATTATAAGCTGTGATGTTAAACTGTCTCTGCTGTTGTCATTTTATATGTTCATTTATTCAGCACATAGTCAGTGTGCCATACACTAACTTAGCTCCCACACTGAACAATCTAGGTCTCGTTTGTAAATTACTCTTAAGAACACTGGGCTTTGAAAATGAATTTATTATCATACCAGTAAATCCATCATAGCATACACCATTACAGCAGAGCTTAATCATTATTAATGTAATGCTTGCTAGCATTTGTCTATTTATTCATGTTTTATTCGTTTATTACAAACCCAATTAGCAACATCATCTTTCTTAGATAAAACAGTTTTCAAACTTCAATTATTAGACTGTTGAAAGGACCTATACAAATGTAGACGAGTAAAAAGAGGTTTGAGAAGAGTGAATCAAATGTCTGTCCCTGAACTTTGTCAATAGTTGTCAAAAAGATTTATATTTTTTAACAATTTTTTTTTCTTTTGAAAGGGGGATATATAGAATCAAATGGAATGAGAGGTACACCCAGTGAGGAGTAATCCAATTCCATAGCAAGTCACAGTATCCACATATTTCTTACAACTTGCTTTTCTGTTTTGTTTATGGCTTATTGACTCCTCACACCTGAAACATTTATATGATTTGTTCTCTTACCCAATGATTCTTCTTCTTTCTCCAGTCTTCATTCTCTTTCATTGCCACAGGTCTCATTCTGTTCTAATAGTCTATGCAATCTGTGCTCTAATATTTCATTAGCATTTCTTCTATAATCTCTCAGATTTCTTACATCAGCTATTTTTCACACATCTAAAAACTTGGTTAAGTTAATAAAGGCATAGAGACCTACAGACTCCTTGTAACTAGCCTGTCTTGAACTAGCCTGTCTGTTCATATCAGGAATTTGCAAGAAACAAGGTGTGATTTTTATATGCTCGCTTGATACTTGCTCTCACTGGACATGTGGCATTATATAGCTATTATATAATCTCACAAAAATTATATTTGTTTCAACCTGAGAGAAGTACATATCAATTTGGGTAGGAAAAATATATGAATAGAACCATAATCTTGTTTCAAAAAAGAAACATATAGATTAAATGAGTTTCACATATTCTATTAAATGCACATTTTCTATTAAATGTTCTGGATTTGCAGAGTATAGTAGTCAATTGGAGTATTCTTTGCTTATGACATAAAAAGAATTCAGCATGATGAGGTGGGAAGGGGTTTGCTTTGAAAAGAGATAGGTAAGGGTTTAAATTTAGGTTTCACTTCTTCCTAAAATGAAATTTCACTCACTCAGCTTCAAATTCTTTAAATTTAAATTAAGGATATAAAATAAATATCATGGGACATAACATGAATGCTAGTTTATATCCTTTTTCTTACTTCAAGGAAAAAGAACCATGTGCTTAAAATATGCACCACTCAACACCATAAGACAGAAATAATTTAAACTCCCAAATTTGAGGTTGATGTTTTGGGGGTGGAAATTATTAAATTTTCTTGTTTGAAGGAAACATAATTAACATGATAAATTTGGAATTTTTCTCATGCCAAACCTAGTTTCCTTGTCCTAATATAATGTGTGCAAATTATTGGCAAGTTGTTTCATGTTCATGCTTAATAAATAGAAACGATCTTTTTCTTGTACTTAAATGCCTGTTTAGTTCTGTTTGGGCCATTTCCTTTGAATGGAATGCAAATGAGTAAGGGTTGCAGCTATTTCATAATCTTTCTTTAATCAAGATCACTATAAAGCATCAGCCCACTGGGTGATGGGTGACATAAATCATATTAACTTAATTCTGTGTTTCATTAAAGGATTTAGTATTTTTATGAACTAGAATATCTGGGTCAATGCCATAGAAACTTCAATCAGATTGCAGGTCTTATGGATTCGGTGATCTGTAGATCATTGGCTAGGATGAAGAGAAAATGCCTGCTTCCCCCTCATTCTGGCATCATTAATACATAGTTACCTTTTATGAGTACAGGGTTTCAGAAGAGGCAATTGAGCTCTGGCCACAGAATACAAAGAATAATCCAGACTTCATAAATTGTGCAGAATGTACAATAATCTCTGCATTATTTTCCCTCCACATTGTTGAAATATTTCTATGGCTTTTCTATTTGCTTGTTTTCTCAACAATCCAGAAAAACAAATTTGGCAGTAAAATATACACTGACCAATACTGCCCAAACATTCCTTTTCACTTTATATTCTCCACCATTAGAGAATTTTTTTCTTTTCCATTCCTAGAAGATGAATAAATTATGACAATCCAAGTCTGAAAATGTGGCTTATTCCCATATTCCAGCATCACTTTATAAATCCTAAATATTTTATTTCCTTTACAAATGGCAGAACCAAGAATGTTTTTGTGATATCCATGAGAACATAGAAAGTATTAAAAGAATCCTCCCCTCTTAAAAAAAGGGAAATAAGAAAAGCGGAGAAAAAGGATTGAGCCCAAAGTTTAAAAAATGTTTCAAACATCTAAATGATAGTCACCCAGCATTATATAAATGAGTGATAGAAGAAACTGGATTCATTTGGAACAGAGAATGCTTTACCATTGGTTGTAAAGTTGGTAGGTATAAGTTTTTCACAAGCAAATAAGCCTATTTTGCCATTTTCTTTCTTGAAAATTCCTAGTCATTGCTGGACATAGTAGTTGGAAGTGGGAACAAACTTTCTGAGTTCTGTTCCTTTCCCTCTGAGCCCTGTTAGGGTCAGCACTCAAGTATCAGTGATTCAGGGTTGTCACTTAGTGGTTACTTAGCACATTTGTCCCTAAAAAATTCACCTCCTTTAAGAAAAAACAAAAACAAAACATCCCTCAGCCAGTTACTTACAAGGTTCATCATCACTTGGATTAGGTTTTGGGTACTACTGATATAGTGCTTAGAATAAGGTTATCTAGATTATTAAAATATTTTGGTTTGTCTTTCCCTTTAAGGATCTGATTAAAAACTTTAGAGCCCTTTCCTAAAAATTTCACACACATGCAGATTATTGTCTGAGGTGTCTGGGATTTTATCAGTTCTTGAAACCAAGTTAAGGCCTTATGATCTAGACATTAAAAAATATTATGTTTTAGAGGAACATTATCCAAAAACAGTAGCTCCGTTAGAAGTAATGGTATTATTATCCTGGCCACCAAACTGCAGCAATATGGAAAGTGGGAAGCTTGGGTCATCCTATGACATTGGAATTGCTTCTGGAAGTAAATTATGCCTGTTACAGGCTTCGCAAGGCCAGAGGTTCTCAGTTCCAGGCTAATGTGAGAATCACGAGTGTTTGTTTTAGTTTATTTTAGTTTTTTGGCATTTTTGTTTTGTTTCTTTATATTCTACACACAGGTGAAATCATATGGCATTTGTCTTTTTCTGTCAGTCTATTTTACTTAACATAATAGGTTAATCTTTGTTGTTACAAAGGACAAGAATTCACTGGAAGTGGAAAGACCTGTAAGTAGTATGGGAGTGGATGGAAACTAGACTGTGGTGATAATGATAATGTGCTGATAATACAAGAGTTGAATTATAATGGTGTATACCTGAAACCTATATTATGTTAAAAATAAAAACTACCTTAATAAAAGAAAAAAGGATGTAAAGAATCTAGCAGAGCTATTAAAAAACACACTTGTCCAGGAGAACTCATACATGTCAAAACTACCTAGAAACTAAAGGAATAGCACCTAAAAAGGATAGATTAATAGATAAGCAACTAGAATTGAGAATCCAGAAATAATCCTTTACACTATGACTGATTTTGAGGTTATCATGACTATTAAATGGGGAAACAGTTTTTTCAACAAATAGTACTGGGATACCCCTCCCCCCCCCACACACACACACATCCACAGAAGTTGAAGCCTACGTATACCATAAACAAATGTTAACTAAATGTAATACAGATATAAATGTAAGAGCTAAAACTATTAAACACATGTAATAAAGCATGGAAGTAAATTTTCAGTGCTTGGATTATTCAGTGCTTTGAATAGGTAGCAGTTTCTTAGATAAGAAACCAAAGAACAAATAAAATAAGAAAATAAACAAATGGACTTCATCAAAAGTTGATGTTTTCATTTGCACTTAAAGGCCAACAAGAAAGTGTAAAGATTAATCATAGAATGGAATGGTAGAATATTCAGAATATATAACAAGATATATAATACAAAAAAAGGGGCAAAGAATCTGAATTGATATTTCTCAAAAAAAAGATATACAAATGGACATAAACACATGAAAAGATTCTCAGTATTAGTCATTAGTGAAATGCAAATTAAAACATCCAATGAATACCACTCTAAATTACTCAAAATGGCAAAAAAAGGAAAAGGCAAAAAATAACAGTTGTTAGCAAGAATATGGAGAAATTGGAACCACAGAATGTTGAACATAATGTTAACCTTGCAATTCTGATTTGAGGTATATGCCCAAGGATATATATTATATATATATATATAATATATATAAAACCTTGCATAGATATACATGACTTATATATGTATATATATAAAACCTTTCAATTTTGTTTCAAGATATATACCCAAGAAAAATGAAATCTTACAACCATGTAGCCACTTATACATAAATGTACATCGTAGCATTCCTCATAGTAAAAACATTAAAAATTTCAAATCTGTATCAACAGTGTATGGATGAATAAAAGGCGTTAAACCATACAGTAGAATATTATTTAGCAATAAAAAGGAATGAAATAGCACTACATGCAAACACATGGCTGAACCTTGAAAACATCACATTGAAAGAATCCAGTCAACAGATGACTTTTATTTCTTCACTTAATGTGCTATCAAAATTAGGCAAACTATCAAGAGAGAACATAAAGTAGTAGCTGCCTATGACTGAAAAAGTGTAGGAAATAATGAGGAATGAGTGCTAATAAATTTCTATGGTGAGAGTGATGAAAATGTATTAAATTGAACTATGGTGATAATTGTGTACCTCTGAATATACTAAAAATGACTGAATTCTACACTTTAAGTAGTTGAATTTTATAGGTATGTGAATTATATCTCATTAGGTTGTTAAAAATATGCACCTACCCAGACTTCCCTCCTAAAGGGATAAGAAATAGAGCTCTGTTATGTCCCTGGCATGGGGACTTTTGTTGTTGCTGTTGTTTCAATAAAATTTCACAGTGGTTCTGACATTCCAGCTCTGGTTGAGATCTATTCTACAAGGACAATTTGTAATAGTTGATGTTTTCATTTGCATCTTTTTTTTCCAACTCATTTTTCTAACACGATAATAGGATGTTTCATCTAACTGAACACTCTAGAAAATAGCTGGCTGCCAGTGAAGGCACCGATGAAGTCATGAAAGCCTCAGCATGGAATGCGAGGCAGTGGGAAGTTGGACAAGTGCACGTAACTTTGAAATCCAATAGAACATAGATAAATCTTTGGCTCTCCCTCTTACTGTCTGTCATGGAACAAATCATTCAGACACTAACCTGCAATTTATTTATGGGTAAAATAGGAAAAAATATATCTTGCCAGTGTTTTGTAAAGCTTCGATAAGACAAATGCTCGGTTTAGTTCTTTACATATTCCTGTATATGCTTTAGTGGTTGACAAATGTTAACTGCCCATGGAGCTCCAGTGTCACAATCTGTTAGCGCGTGGTACTTATACAAATGTTAACTGCCCTTGCTGTTGTAGTTTTGTCATTGCCATCATCATCATTGTCATAGTAGTAGCAGTAGTAGTAATAAACAAGGAATTTAGCTGAAAGAATTCATGACTCTGGACTTTAGTAAAAGAAAAATCAATTAATCTTCCACAATTAAGTAATTCTTGATGATTAAATGTGCCACTTAAATTGCTCAAAACATTTCAGTCACCTTCTAGCTGGTGTGGGAGAATCCTGGAGCTCTGTCTGGGGTAGAGTGTCACCCCTGCCTTCACCAGTTATAACACAACCTCTCTGTCACTTGCTTTATCTGTAAAATGGAAAAGACATATTAAGGGTCAGGTCCTAATGGCAGTTATGCAGAAGGAACAGTTTAGAAGTTAGAGTCCACACTCAACTGGACGCAGCAGTAATTCATAGTGGCTGTTATTTTGCTTCTGATGATTTGGAAACAATAGATTTTTTTATACCAATCTCTATAATCTACTTTTCTATAAAGTTTATTTCAAAGTTTATGTCAAAAAGATAAGTATAGTTTGCTCCTCTGGATTAACTATAAAAGATACACACACACACACACACACACACACACACACATATATATACACACACATGCCTCAGATACATACATATGAATAACAGTGTGTGTGTGTGTGTGTGTGTGTGTGTGCACGTGTATGGTTTGTATATATCCAGTCATGATGATCACTGAGTGCAGGGAGAATAACCATCTGTTAGACTCATTGGCTAAGTTGTGCTTAATAGTCAAGTTACTTACAACCCAATATTTACACCTAAGGAATCAATTAAATTTCTAATAAACAGTCAGTGCTTTACATATTTGAGTCAAAATACCTACCCTTAGAGTCTTAATCCCACTCCTTACTATAGAAAGTCATTTGGCGGTTCTGTTTCCTTAAAAACAAAAGCATTAATAACAAGAATAACCTTACCTCTATCGCAAGATATCACTATCATTACTCTAGCTGCCCATATGTATTTGTTTCCATGTCTATACGAAATAGTAGTTCCGTTTGACGCCCCACTGAAAAAGACACCCCACATCTAAGCAAGCTACATGCAATATTGAATTAAGACATTATTGCCACTTTTAAAACATTGCTTATATTTTTGTTTTGAAATAAACATATATGAACCTTTGAAAGGAAAAGTAACACTATCAGCACTGTTTTTACTTCCGTGTTTGCAACATATGGGATAGCAGAGCCTCTCCTGAAGGACTGGTTAATCAGCTCTACCTCCTTGTTGTAGCAGAAAACCATCTTGGTCAAACCACAAATGATAAAAAAAAATGAGACAGGAAGGAATATCTGACCTGAAAAGATAATCAACCTAGAAATCCAGAAACTAAAAGACCCAGGGGAAGGATTACGGCTATAGCCAAATCTCTTCTTAATTTTGTTATGAAGATTCCTCAGCGTAGGGAACTTTAGCAAGTATTGAAAACAATCAGCGCTTATGATTAGGGCCTGGGACACATCTTATTACTTCCATTATCACTAGGGAACGTTTCTCAAGTTGACTTCCTAAAAGGCATTTGGGCTCCTGTCTCCTATATGAAGATAATTATTTCTGTCATTATGAATAATTTAACCACCATTCCCAACTCCCACCCTCAGACCACTCATGGCTTTCAATAAAAGGAAACATACAACTCTGTAAGGTAATAGCTTTTCTGTTTTATGGATCTGGCAGAAAATGTAATGAAAGCAAAAATGTCCCCAAAACATCCAACCCAAAATTATTGGTTAGTACCCCCTTGCATTTTGCCAATGTAGAATCCGAGAACATTAACGCAAGTATTTCCTTAAAAAGCTATGAAGAGAAAAGTCAGGTTTATGTTAATGCAGTCCAGCAGTCAGGCACACAGCTGCAGGACAGAGTTTTCAGCTGCAGGACAGAGAGTTTTCACTCCCAGTGGAATGATTGACTTTCAATTCATATGCCTTTAATTCTAGTGAAATGTTGCTTCATAAAAGTCAATGAAGCAAAGATCTTGGACTGGATCACATCCTGGTTTGGTCATTTCCAACACCTCAGAGTTTTGCTTTTTCCTGTGTGAGGTAAGTCTAACTTTTTAAAACTTTTACTCTGAAACAATCTAACTTAGAGAAAAGCTGTCATTTCAATATAAAGAACTTTTCCAGAACCATTTGAGAGGAAGTTGCCAACCAAATGCCTTCTTCAACCCAGGTATCTTAGGGTGTATTTCTAAAGAAGGGCCAAATCTATACTCCAACCCACCAAATAGGGAGAAATTACTACTTTTCTCCAGTTCTTTCAATCTTGTCCTGAACTGAACCAGGAAGCAGCTCCGAATCCCAGGTCACTTTTATTGCCATTTTAATGTATCACTCACTTTCTTCAATTTAGAGCAGTTTCTAGTTTGACCCATACCAGGTGCTGGACTTCACATTTACAAGGATCCCCCCCTTAAACCACTCCAGCAATGACACCTACAGATCCCACATTGGAACTTTCCTGTGTGGATGTTCATTGCCTCAGCTCCACTCTGGGCCCCGTGCTGGCTGCTGTTTCTGCTGGCCTAAAAGTTTTGGCGATGAATTTTTTAAAAAAAATTTTGGTTTTGCCTTTCTCCCACAATGGCCCACATTTGATGAAGCAAAGAGATTTCATCAGTGGACACTTTCCAAACTCTGGAGGGTCTAATGTTCTGGATAAAGATTTTTCTTTAAGCTCTCAAGCCTATCACATTGACCCTCCTGAAATGCAGGTATCTGTGGACACTCCTAACTGCTACTTCAGTGTTCATGTTAACTGCTTCTCTCAATTCCCTTATCTGCCTGCTTTGGTGTTGATTCTCAGATCTGTGCTTACAGCTGCTATGTGAACCTGAGTCTTGGATCCCCACTCATTCTGACCCGTAAGGGAAAAGTCAACATTTAAATTAGTGTAAGATGTTGATCAGGACATTCAATTTCCATCTACTAGTTATGATAAAACTGATTTTTGTAACAAGCCCAAAGTTGTGGCTAACAGACCACACAAAACAGAATATTTATTTTTCACATCTGTGAATTACAGATGAGTATTAGGTAGGCAGCAGTGGGAGTTGCCAGGGGTTGCCAAATAGATGACCTTGTATTAATAGAGTTAATACAAACTTACTGTCTCATAGTTCTGAGGATCTGAAGACTGAATAGAGGTGTCAACAGAGTTGGTTCCTCCTGAGAGCCATAAGGAGGGATCTGGTTCAGCCTCTGCCCTTAACTTGTAGACGACTGTCTTCTGTGTCTATATCTAGTCTTCTCTTTGTACCTGTGTCCAATTTCCTCGTTGACAAAGAATCAGTCTTACTAGATTAGGGCTAACTCTGATGGCTGACTTTAATTTGATTGTCTCTATAGATAGCTTATCTCCAAAGGAAGTCACATTCAGATTTGCTCAAGGTCAGGACTTTAACAGTTTGGAGGAACTCAGTTTAGCCTAGAACACTGCCTGTCCTCCAAGACCCAATCCTTAACCTTGGCTTTCAAGACTGATTTCAAGTAAAGTAAAACAGAGAAAAGCAAGCACTGGCATGTGTGTGAGACCTACCTGAAATGAGAGCAGTACACTCACTGAGAATACTGCAACTGAGTTGCAAAGAAATGGGGAGTGTGGACTACTACATGTATGTTCAAGTGGAGAAAGATTAGTTTCATTGTTTAAGTGGGTAGTAGTATTTCACTTCCCTCTCTATTTGAAAGATACTACCAACAGGAAATTAACATCACAATGTGTGATGTGACCAGGACGTTTCTAAGTGTGGTAACTCATGATGCCTTGAAAAAAACAAGAAAACTATGTTATAATTTTTTTTAAAAAGGTAAAATATATGAAAATAAACATTGCTATAAAGACAAAAAAGGAAAAAAAGAAAAGCTACAGTATTGATGCAAAATTTTCAAATAGAAAATATCATTTATCTGCACTTTCCTAGCACTCTCTGTGTCTTATTTCCAATGTGTGCTCTGCCAAAAAATGATTCCGAAAAAGAGAGGTCAATTGTTGGCCAATGTAGCACATTTTAGCACTTCAGAGACTCTGCTCTGGGGCAAAAATCCATATCTGACCCTGGCAGAGTGCTTTTGTTTGCCTGAATGGATTGTTGAACCCTGAATTAGAGATGGGTGCTTTCAGGGTGGTATGGCTAGTCAGAGCCCTGAATTAGAAATAGAAACTCTAGCATTCTCTGGAGAGGTCATTCTTTCCCTGGGGACACTGTTATCTTTATTTTATAATATTAATGATAACTGTGACCACCAGCTGGGTAGTGCTAAAAAGAACATTATCTTACAAAACTGAAATTCTCTGCTGGGAATTTTGTCCAAACACCATTGTGCATAACAATATTTTTAATGGGGCGATTCCTACCAACTGGTTCACAAAACTCTTGTCATTTTTTAAAGCAGAATTAAATAATATCAGGCAGCAGAGTATGTAAGGCATATATTACAGATGGCAGAAGGGCAAAGACATTGTGTGGTGAATAAATTAAAGTCTCCAATTAGAAGACCAGAAAAAAAGGTCTGAGGAAGGAAAGCTGAGGTCTCTGGAGGAAATGCATTCAGATGACATTGAACCCTGGTTCTGAGACATGAGGCCCTGAGACATAAGGACTCAGAGTGTACCTGTACACAATCTTTACTACAAAAAAAGAGGACTTTCTTGACCACCAAATATTATTGTAAAATGTAAACATTTAAAACTTCTTGCACTAGATTCTGAAATCCTAACTGAGCAGGCCTGGATCTGATTTTCAAAACTCATTTTCAGTTTTTTTTTTTTTTTTTTTTTTTGAGACTAGGTCTGGACCCGCAGGCTCACATTGCCCCTGGTCCCACAGACTCAAGCAATCCCCAGCCTCAGCTTCCCAGGTAGCTGGAATTACAGGCGTGAGCCACCACGGCCAGCTATTTTTTGGGACTAGGTCTCCCTATGTTGTCCCGAGCGAAACTTGAACCGCGATCCCTAGGCCCAGCCACTTCATAGACTGAAGTTTACAGGCACAAGCCACCGTGTCCAGCTTCAAAACTCATTTTCTATCTCTTGGACATATTTAGAGTGTGGGACAGTTTGGGCTCAAGGAAATCTGAGCTGTCTGAAATGCCACCTGAAATTAAAATGAGGTTCCTTGGAAGCGTAGAGAAAATATTTGATTTCTTTTCAGTTCTTCCTCTGTGGGTATTAGTATGGCTTCTTTAGCCTTAGAAATAGCTCTCAATACTTGGTTTTTTTCACCATCTGTAGAGATCTGAATTTTTAGTACCTCTCACCTGGCTCTTATCAGCCCCTTACGAATCTTGCTTTTAATCTTAACCTCTCCTCCCTGTCTCTTCTTGACTTTCTCCATGCAGCTGCCAAAAAAAAAAATGAATCCTATATACTCGTGTCTTAAGATGAAGGATGGATTCCATAGGGTGAAAATCAAAATCTGCAGCATGCCCTCAAAGATTCCAAAACCATTCCCCGAAACAGGTTTCCACATAATAATGTTACACTGTAGTGACATCTCAGGCCTCTTCAAATATGTGGGCTCATTGGAAAATTCTTTAACTCACACAGGTTCTTAAAGGACTGTCACTACTGTGTACAGAGTATTTGTGCGAATCAGAGAAAGACCTCTTCCTCCGGTGGATGTCCCCACCACACTGGCTACATTGCTATTGAGAAGACTGAATTTCAACTTGAAGTGCCCACGTTTGCGGATTTATTCTGTAGGTTCTGAGATGTTCCCAGAACAAGTTACACTTTCCCCTTTCTGCTGCCACTTACTACCACTAACCCTTTCTTCACCTTCAATCATGCATTTTTTTAACCATACACCTAGTATTTGTCCCTCTGCCTTCTCAAAGATCACAAGCTCAAAAACAACTCAACTGATTTCTACATCTCTTTTTCTTACTCTCCTCTAGTATTCCAAGTCCAATACATCTGAACTTACAGAGAACACTGGAAAAAGAAATTTTCACATTGTTGGAGAAATTAGTAGTTGGCAAAAGATTACTATCACACATTATATTCTAAAGAGAAAAAAACTTCAAAATAAATATTTAAAGCAAAAATTACCTGGAATTAAAAATATTTAACTTTCAAAAACTTAAATATTTAAAAGAAAAAATTAAATGGCATCAAAAATTCTAGAAGAAAGCAACAGTGTCATGACAGTTATTTATGTAATATCAGGATTAAAAGTGTGTTTAACTCATGATAAAATAACCAAAAACTATAAAGGGAAACATTAGTAATGACTATATAACACAAAATGAAGTAACAGGCCGTTAACTGAAAGTGTTTATAAAATATGCATTGACAAAGGGTTTATAAATTTCTTATAGATTTTTAAGTTAAAAGTTCTTACAAATTAGACTGGAAAAAAAGATGGAAATCTCAAGAGAAAATTTTAAAAGTTCATCCACTTTTCTGCTATTATAGCAGTGTTCAAAAAATTAAAAGCTTTTAAAATACATACAAAATTCACATTATTATATTTTTAATGGACTGATTCTCTTTACATTATGGAACTTCTTGCTGTAGTCTTAGTATATTCCTCATCTTTAGATCTATGTCATCTGATTTTGATAGAGAAAGTCCATCTTATGGAAACTGCATTTTCATCTTGTATCTTTTTCCATCCTTTATTTTTGACCTACATATGTCTACATATAAAGTATGCTACTTATTTTCCATAGGTAACATCTTTTGGATCATGTTATTTTGTCTAGTCTGGAATTTTTCTGCATTTTATATGTACTGGTTAGACAACTTACACTTAAGATAATTATAAGCATGGCACAAGTCTACCTACGATCTTCCTATTTGTTTTTTAGTTGATTCATTGCTGCTTTGGAAGGTCTCCCTTCCCTGCCCTTTTCCTGTTTTCCTTACTAGGAAGGCATTTAAGGACTTTATTTTATATTCACAATTGCATTTTTTATGAATTATAATTCATTTATACTTTGCTTGTTTTTCTTTGCTTTATTTTGTTTTGTTTTGTTTTAATGGTTATTCTCGTGATTGAATATATGTATTCTTAATTTTCTACTTTGAAGTAAGAGTACATTGTTTCCTATAAAATGCAAAAGTCTTTAAAGAGCATACTTACCTTTCCTCATTCCATATCCTTACCCATGCTAACAGAATGGAAGGGGGAATTATGTGATCATTTCAAAGTATTTAGAAAATACTATGATAAAATACCTGTGCATAATGGGAACTTGTGTAAAGCTAAGAATAAAAGAACTTACCTCTCTGATAAGGGGATCTATGAAGAACCCTCAAAACCATACTTACTGATGAAACACCAAATGCTTCCCTCCATAGAGCAGAGCCGAAGAAGAGAATGTCTTTCTATTTCTGTTTAACATTGTGCTGGGGTGAAGTTTTGGGCCTTGTCCAAGTGAAAAAAGAAAAAATGAAAGTAATATAAATTGGAAAAGAGAAAGTAAAACTATATTTGCAGTTAGTATATGTAACTAATCATAAGAAAACTACCAAAATAACTATTAAATTATTAAAATAAGGAGAATGCTCACAAAATGCCGTAATATAAAAATCAGTTGTACTTCTATACACTTGCAATGAACAATTGAAAGAAAAAAATTAAAAGGCAAAATTATGTACAATGTCATAATACATAAAATAATTTAATAAAATATATATCAAACAAGAAGAATGAAAACTATAAAACATTGTGGAGAACCTTTAAAAAAGACAAGCTATTTTAATGGATTGGTAGACTCAGTGTTATTAAAATATCAATAATCATTGAAATTATCCATACATTCAAAGTCATTCTAATGTAATTATTACAAGCTTCTTTATAGAAATTGGTAACCCAATTCTAAAATCTGTGTGAAGATAGAACAATAGAGATACTACTACATACCCACTGGAACAGCTAAAATTGTAAATTTAAAAGTTAATAATACCAAATGTTGAGAATGATGTCGAGTAACTGAACACTCACATATTTTGCAATTGTATAAAATTACACAATTATGGAAAACTGCTCTACTCATTCTTATAAAATTAAATGTGCAGTTACTACATGACTCAGTAATTACACCCCTAAATGTTGACTCAAAAGAAATTAAAACATATGTCTAAAATAGACTTGTAACAGATGTTCATTGTAGTTTACTCATAGCAAAAATGATATAACAATGTCCAAATGATCATACTAGATAAATGGTAAATAAATTGTGCTATATCTATATAGTACAGTACTACCCAGCAATAAAGGGAGCAAACTACTAATAAACTCAACAACATGGATGAATCTCAAAAATTACTTGCCAGGTCAGTAAAGCTCAACACAAGAAGAGTAATATCATGTGATTTCATCATTTGAAATTATAAACTAAAAAGGTCTTTAGTGACTGTCAGGGTATCTTTTCTTAGACTTAAAACTTAGTCTCTGTGCTTTGTTCAGCTGAACAATGCTGCAAAGCACAAAATAGTTAAAGAGGAGGGGAAAAAAAACACAGAATTGCCATGGGAATCTAGCCTTAGATTCACATGATCAATCTGGACCTACAGAGAATTCCAACAAATGAGGAAATGAGGCAAACAGAATTCTCTTTTTTTTTCCTCAGGGAGGACGACACCTATGAGGAATGCCCGCTGAAATCTGGTGTCTTCGACCACCACAGTGAGAGCAAGCAGATCAGTAGCTGCCTGAGACTGAGGGTGCAGAAGAAATTGGGGGAACTCTAAAATGATGTAGTCTATATGTTGATTGGATTTTGGTTACATGACCCATATACTTATCAAAACATATGAAACTGTAAAAAGAATGTATTTTATTGTGTATTAAAATCATACTTTAGTAAAGTTGAGTTTATAAAATAAAATAAAACATTACATTTTATAACTATCAACCTGCCCCAAAATGTAAGAATTCACCAGTGTTGATAAGATAGGAATAAAAGATACTTTGATATATAGCTGGTGAAAATGTGAATGAAGAAGGCCATTCTATGAGGTATTGCTGCAACACTTAGTTGAAACCTTAAAATTTAGTTGAAAATTAAAAATATATTCATTCCTTCCTACAACTTTATTCTAAGTAAACAATTAAAATATGCAAAGGATTAACCTCAAGTATGTTCATATAAATATTGTTTATTATAGCAATATTGAAAACTGTCTGGTAACAGCAGCTTAGTTAAATAAATTATATTCATACAATAAAATGCTCTTCAGTGACTAGAAAGGATGAGAATTTATACTTGTTGATATAAAAATATACTTATAATGCCTTACTATATTAAAAATATTCTTACAAATTGAGCTATATGATACTGCTTTATACAAATACTAATAAAGAAGTAGGAAATAATATATTATCAGCAGTTTTATCTGGATGATAGAATTGCAATATTCTTCTTTAATTTGTACCTTCTTATTAATTTCAAATGCATATGTACTACTTGTTTTAATGATAATAATAGAAGTTTATTAATTCCTTACCATCATTGGTTTGTTCTTAAAAAGTAGGGGCCCAGGTGCAATGTGGATGTTGTTAAGATAATCAAATAAATATGCCAGAGGTCATATCTTTCTAGTCTGTGTCCATGGATAGACACTACGGTTGGGTGGAGAGCCTTCCTAAATTCTCCCGTCACCATCAGATGGCTTTCTACTTCTGATCCTTCTAGTGTGAATTATTGTGTCACTTCCCTCAACCAATGGTCTTTTCTTGATAAATCAGTTTTGAAAGAAAAATGCTCTAGGAAGAGTAACCCACATTAATGACGACAATACAGTGAAATGGGCCTAAAATGACTTTATCACTTGAGAATATAAACTCCTACATGATATTGAAACTCATGGAAGAGCTGTCTACAATGAAGTATGAGCCTGACAGAACTCTACCTGGTGCAGTGGGCTACTGGTTGGTTTTAGTGCCTGCTGGATAATATGAATTTATGAAGTCTTTATTGTAGAATACCCTTACCAGAAACTCTTTGAGACCTTTTCAAATGTTTCATGGCCAAATACCTCATAAGTGTTGGAATAATTTGAGTACTTGAACTGAGAATTACTATGTAAATGAAGCCTGACAGCATTGTGAAGTCTAACAAGGAAAGGTCAAAGAATTGGGTTAATTAGCTTGGTGAGAAGAAAGTTGAAGGAAATTTTAATAACTATCCTTAAGAATTGAAAGATTATTATAAATAGACTGTTTCCCAATTGTTCTTAATATCCACAGAGAGTGGAGATTTAGAATAAGTTCATGGTTATAAACTTCTTGAGTTGGTTGGTACCAAAACAGGTTACCAAATGATGAAAGATTCCATCCTAGAAACCTTTCAGAATAAAGACAGACAACTCACTAATCTATTACCTCAATTTAGTATGATTACCTCATTTAGAATGCCCCAGTATTACCTTATAGCAAGAGGGATCTGTAATTCTATTTCAACACAGAAATTAGTCTATCAAGAGTGTAGAAGAAATTCATTAAAAATGCCCACAAAGTGCTTCATGTTAATTTTTCCAATAGCATATGGGAGAAGAGCAATTCAATGGAAAGTTCTATATTGCGCATTCTATTTAGGCTTATAGCAAGTAACCAACAAAATCTTCTTATTGCAAAACTTTCTTAAAGGAGTAGTTACACTTTGCAGCCTGGGGGAAAAGCTTCTAAGTATACTATCATCCACAACCATACAATATGTAAACCACACAAATATCTAAACTTCAGTCAATTGTCAAGTGAAAAATTAGGGGAGCTTTTGTGACATTCAATAGAAATTAAGTCTTCTCCAGATCTGATCACAAACAATAAAAAGCTAAGAAAATTAATTGATTTCCCACAATCATTTGAAAAATGTCACTCTTTGGAGTTGTTCCAAGACCTAAGGTGGAATTAGGTCCCAGTAGTCAAAATATTCAACAACAGCAAATCAGCAAATGGGGTATTAACCACACCCTGGTGAAATTCTTCTTGGAAACAAGCTAGTAGTGCTTTCAATTAAAACACCTCCATTTATTTAAGTCTCATTTCATGAA
Source organism: Uropsilus gracilis (assembly GCA_004024945.1). Classification (NCBI taxonomy): domain Eukaryota; kingdom Metazoa; phylum Chordata; class Mammalia; order Eulipotyphla; family Talpidae; genus Uropsilus; species Uropsilus gracilis. Next base: position 148,453 of record PVHY01000283.1, on the reverse strand, counting down.
AACGTTCCCCAAAGCTTCAACAGATGAATGGTTTTCTTGTGCAGTTTCTTGCAGCTTTCCAAACCTTTGCCCCAGGGCCCCCAACATACTACATAAAGCACAAGAGCTTAGATGTGAAACTCCAAGGTCTGGAGGTTTGTTTTTTTTTTTTTTTTTCCTCCTGCAAAGCCTTTATGAAAGCAAGCTGCTAGCAAACTTTTTTACCCCAGTCAATTTTCAGGGTCCCAGAGAAGTAATTAACTATTAGAATTGGCACCAAAATGAAGCACCAATATCTTTTGCCAAAGAGGCATATACAACAAGGGAGGTATTTAATATTAGTTAATGAACAATTATTAATTAATCAACTGTGAAATAAATAGCCATCTTCAGTTTTGCCAGAGACTATTTACTTCCAAATTATTCCCTCATTACCAGTAACAACCAATTTAGGGACTGTGTTATAGCATCAATTGTATTAATGTCATATTGGAAAGAGTATCATAACAATAAAATGGCACACAGCTGTTAAGAGTTTTTCTTTGTGTATTAATAATGCATTTATCGTAGATTTTAATATTCTATTTCTTAAACTGCAGTACCTTACATTTAGTACTAGCAAAAAGGTTAGCATGTAAAAAACTCTTAACTGGTTCACAATAAAGACTTAGATTAGATCTCTGCATTTTAAAAAGATATTTGTAAAGCCCTGCTACCAAAATCTTATTGTTAGGCAATGATCTTAATTATAATTTGCAAAAACACTTAATAAGAAGGTTGGTAATATATTTCTGCATGATTTATGGATCTCTTTGAAAAGGAAACAGGACAATATCTTTCTGGTTTTTCCAACTGATTCTGGGTAGAAGGTGAACAGTAAGCAGTTTCAACAGAGCCTATCCCAGCTAATTATGGATGGTATTAGGCAGAGTTGCTTAATGATTTTGCTTTACTGATAGAAAGAGAAGGATTTAAATAAGTTTCAATAGAACAGAGAAGGCAACAAAGAGATTAGCTGTACATTATTGAAATAATACAAAAACATATGCATTATAAATTGAAAAGAACAGTGTTTTTAAGAAAGAGAATTCCTTTTACAAAAGAAATTTCATCAAAAACCTTAAAATGTCATATTTCCCCTTGGTGTGATTAACTGTACATTCCATGTTAATATACAATTAACGTGACAAGAAACTATATCTTACACAAGAAAGTGACAGAGGACATAATAAGAGAAGGCAACCTGAATCTAAATGAACCTAAATTCAAATTCAAGGTCTATATGTGTGTGTAGTTCATATCTATGAACTTCATTCTGATATTGGGTGCAAATAGGACAAAAGCCTCCAAACAACAAGCCAAATAAAAAAAAGCAGCACTTTTTAAATGCAGCTTCTGTCCCCCAGATTCTTCCAGGTTCTTACGACCTACATGAGGCAGTTGCCAGTCACAATACAATTTAAACAATAGGGTTTTGTTAACAAGAGAACTAACAAGGGAAACAAAAAGAAAAATAAAAGGTCCTTAATGCCACAAGTGGCCCGTTATTTTACACCAATTATTGTTTAGTCTGAAAGCCCCAAACACATGTCCAAGATGATGTCCTTTTCCAAACCTGAGGCAAATGCTTTGTAAAATCCAGTCTTTCTTTTCCATCTTCTCTTTGCTTCTTCTTTCTCCAATGTTCCAAGCTGCTTAGCTTCTCCAAGATTCTTTCAATTTTTCCAACAAGTGCTGAGGCAAAATCAGCTTTCTAAGTTCCTGGCTCTCTCCATGTACCAGTTTTCCATGTTACCTTGCTCCGTCACCACACACTCCCTTTTCCAGGTCCACCTTTTACAGTGTCTGGTCACATTCACTGGGCCTGCCCTCATCAGCCCCCAATCACTCACTCCTGACATTTGACTCCATACCGCCTGCTCCTATACTGGCCACTCTCCTCCCACGGCTCTTAACCATGACCAGCTCACTCTTACAGGGGCCTCCCAATCAGCCTAACCACTCCAGCTCCTCTTTACCATCCTGCCATTCTTGTGTTTCCCTCACCACTCTCTCTGCCACTTCAGGCCTCCTCTTTTTGTGCACCATTTACATGATTCTCATTTCTTCTCATGGGTCTTTTTCTCAGACCCCACCCACCAGGGCAGTATGACACTCAATACAATTTTCAACTACATCACTACCAGAGGCCCTGGCTGCCCATCCAGCTGAGTCACCCTGTATCAGTGGGGGGAAGGGGGAGGAGGGGGAGGGACCAGGGGAGGGTGTTGGTTACCTTACCACATAATTTCAATCTGTGCTTTAGTTCAAAATCATACTTGCATCCTCCAGACACAGACATGCGGTTCAAAAACATGGCACTTCTCTTTCAGGGTCTGTCCCAACTTCAGGCAGTTGAAAACTCCAAACCAAGCACCAAACACTAAAGATTTCAAACCAGGTTAGGTAAAAACAGGAACCCACACAAAATCCATCTTCTTTGCTCACCACCTCGCTGAAAATATTTGAATCAAACTAGATAAAACAGGCTCCAACACAAAATTCAAGCTTCCAAGCTTCCTGAACTCCTTTTAGCAAATATAACATCAGTTTACACAGAACCCAAGCTGGGCTTCCCACTGCCCTGGGCCATTGCCCATCCAACCAGACTTTGCTTGCTTCCTGCCCCACTGCAGCCCACTCCTGCTTCTCCTCAGAGGCCTCATGGATGTGAGCAGACCACTTCCACCTTCCTCCTCTGCATCTTCCTTCCTCTCCTTTTACCGCCTCTGACCACAATGCCTTGTGCACTTCCCACTTTCCATTTCCCATTCTTCTCCCACAATTTCCTTGCTCTGAGTCTCCACCCACCAGCACAAACATGGAACAGTTCCAACCATATGCATCCTCCAAGAAAGGGAAGAGGGGGTTCCTCTGATCCAGCCACGTCACCCACTATCAAACCCAAGAAGGAAACTCCCACCACACTACCCATGGAGCAAATTCCAGTTCACTGGGAATCTTGAATCAGGTTGAAGTCTGCTTAAATCCCTGTCTTCACAGAGAGTGATTTCTATAGGACTCTACTAGGGAGGACCTGATGAAGTTATTTCAAGTGAACAGGAATGCACAATGGGACAAAGCTGACAAGGCCCTACATTGAAATCATTTCTAACAAGCATGTCTCTAAGGAGAAATATGCAAACCCTGTGGAAATGAAGTCAGTGTTTATAAATATACAGAAGTCCAAGATTGAGAAGGGGATTTCAACCATTTACAAAGCAATATTAGGAAAACTATAAGAAGATTTTTCTCAAAGAGGGAGCAAATGAGAGCATGATAAAGGTGTGATTTGTGCAGAGGCTAATGTCAGTTTCCCCATCCTGCTTCTGACTCCAAATAGTTTTCTTCTCTTTTATTTACAGCACACATATCTATTATATAGATTATGGTTAACCCCTGTAGCATTTTTTACCTTCACTTCTCTTTTAAGGCTCTTTCATGACTTCTTTTCCTGCATTTTGAGTATCTTTGAATATCTCAGGTTTGAAAATCACTTTCCCTGACCCTTGTTTCTCTCTCTCTCTCTCTCTCTCTCTCTCTCTCTCTCTCACTTTCTCTCAAGTGATTCTTTAAATCTCTCTCCAAAGTGAGAGAGAGAGCATCTTATACCATCTGCTTTTGTCTTTGATGGTCTAATGTCTTGAAGAATTAGTCTAGAGTATCCTTTCTGTCATTCTCCACTTTTTTTCAGTCTGGGTCTGTAAAGCATTTTACTGGAACTGCTGGAGTAAAGATTTTATTTTATTTTTTTTGCTAAAGAACTTATGTAAACAATAGTGTTAAAATGATCTCGTTTGTTATATAATCAAAAAATTCATCATCAACAACATTGTTTTTTGTCATGGCTCCTATGTGTTCTTACCAAATTTACTGTTCAGTTACATGAATCAACAATAGTAGCTACAGTTTCCTTTCTAGCACCCATTTCCCCATTTCTGCTTATAAGAGAATCTCAGTTTTCTTTAATATGCTGACCCACCTTAAATAGCTTTGCTTTTTTAGAGAAAGTAACAAGAGATCCCTCAGCCTCCTACCTCCCCACACCATCCCATTATTTTCTCCACTTTTCTGTCATTTCCTTTGTGACTCTAATAAATCCAGGATAATATGTCCCCTAGTTAGGGTCAATCAGAGAAGAGAAGGAAAATTAGATTCCCTGATTGACTATGAGGTTTCACTCTCTCTTACCTTATATAAAAGCAAGTTCCTTAACCATGTACAATCATGACAGGACCCAATCTCAGACTAAACTCACACACTGAGAATGAGTCAGGAGATGGAAAGAAATCAATTTTTTGTTTACATATTTATGCTTATTTGTGTATATATATATATAATTATATTACATCATTGTATTTCCCAGTGCTCTCCCCCCATCACCCCGTGAGCACTCATCTTATCTACTTGTGCTCATCCCTTCCCTCATTTCTTTCTCCCCCCTTTTTACCTTCTCAAGCTACTTGCCCCAGTTCTGTTGTCAACAATTTTGACTTTTTCTTCTCCTTTTGTTTATTATTCCTATATCCCATCTATAGGTGAGACAGTATGGTTCCTGTCTTTTTCTTTCTGACTTAAATCTGCTAATATGATTCCCTCTAGGTCCATCCATGTTATCGCAAATGCTTCATTATTGTTGGTTTTGATTGCAGAATAGAGAAAATACAAATGGCCAATAGGCATATGAAAAAATGCTTGACATCACTAATAATCAGGGAAATGCAAATCAAAACCACAATGAGATACCATCTCATATCAAAAAAAATGGGCAACAACAAGTGCTGGTGTTGATGTAGAAAGAAAAGAACACTCTTAACACTGCTGGTGGGAATGCAAACTGGTCCAGTCATATGGGAATGTGTGTGGCAGACCCTCAAACAACAGAAAATGGAACTATCATTTAATCCAGGAATCCCACTTCTGGGACTCTACCCAAAAGTCACCAAAATACCTGTACTCTGATGTTTATTGCAGCACTATTGACAATATCCAGGATATGGAAAAAAAACTGAATGCCCCCAAAACTAATGAATGGTTGAAAAACAAATCAATTCTTAACAATGTAGTTGACTGCTGACACTGGATCCTGAATCCTGGATCTAGCCCTCACTTAAGACTACCTGTTAGGTGAAATGATCATGAGCTTTCCATAGGACTAGGTTGTAAATATTTTCAGTTTTATATGTAGGATAATCTCATAATCTCAGCTCAACTCTGTCACTGTAGTGGGATAGCAGACTTAACTATACATGAACGGGGATATCTGTGTTCCAATAGAATTTCACTTGCAAGATCAGGTTCTGGGTTAGATTTGACCCTTTCAGGTTTTGTTAATACCAGTCATTCTGATAAATCAAAAAATTCCAGACACCTGAATGCATTACAATCTTTCTGTATCAACTTTAGTTATTAAAAAAATTATCACAAATATTTTTTATTTTGTTTAATTTTAGATATGGTTTTTTAAATTTTTTTTAAAAATAAAAAGAATAATTTTTAAGACACAAAAATAGTTTACAGAGTGCCTTGCACAATTAGTTGTTCCTTTTTCCTCCTAAATTTTTAAATGCTCTCTCTTATTCCTATCAATATTTGTACATGTTTAAGAATCTTTGACCTTAAAATAATTTTAATGTCCCTGCCTCATAACTATTGCTATACTTGTCCCCAACTTTGCAAGAACTCTTATTACCATCTAATGACTTCCAAATTTGGCCCTATCTGTCCTTTGAGCCCCAGTTTGCATATCTAAAGGTCTAGTTAACATTTCTAATTCTGATATGGGGAAAAACTTTCAAAATGAATTCAGTGTATAACTCTACCAACTAAATACTTCAGTCAAAATCAGGAGTCATAATTGAACCCCCTCTTCTTCAACTGTTTTGTTCAGTAATTTATAAACATGTCCTTTTGATCTTTATTAAAAATTACTCCCTCAAGTATCCACTTATATTTCCTCTAGCTTAATCCTAGTACTAGCTGATACTTAGAGGCTACCTACCAGTTAATATACCAGTTTCTTTTTCTCCAGTCCTATTCAAACTGCTTTTAAGAGTAGCAAGAATAATCTTTTCAAAATCTTAATTTGATTAAAATTCTCCTTTTTAAAAACCCTTTGTTTTATAGACTCTTATTGTTCTTAGTATTAAGATCACAGTTTTTATTGTATCTAAGAGCCCTGGTAGACTTTGCCCTACCTATCTTGCCAGCATTATAGATACTGCCTTACCATACCTCCTTCCACAATTTAGCTCCATCAATATTTCGCATGTACCATGTTCTCTCCTATCAGATAAGGTCTTTAACTATGTCACTACAACTGCTCACAGTCAGTCCCTCAGGGATTGACATAGAGTAAAAAGGATTAACATATTCTTTCCAAGCAAGTCACTGCTATTTGATCAATCCTGTCTATTTCATGTCTCACCTTTATCCTCTGTTACCTTTCTTTCCATCTTCAGGGTGTTTGTGAAATATTTTCCTTGTGAACAGACATGTTTGGCATTTTGTAATGTAGAATAACATGGATAATTCACCTAATTTGAATTCCATAGAGCACATGTTGCTAATAGTAGTGGTTAAAAGCAATAATAATCCTAAAAACTTAATATTTATTAAATATTTGTTGTATGCCAGGTATTATGCTGAAATCATGGGCTAATCTTGCCTTGTGATAATACTACTACGTTAAAATTGCTGTTGTCATTTTACAGAAAAGGAAGCTGAAACTTAAATTTTCTCAAAGTCCCAAAACCAGCGAGTGTCAAAAATTTAATACAAGTCCCTTTCATCTGACATTGTGTCTACTTTCAGCTTCTACAGTATATTGCCTCCTAAGTATCATCAAATACATCTTAGAGAAAAATAAAAATAGAGCCAAAAACACAGAAGGAAAGATTTATTTTCAGAGATTTCAGGTCAGGGTTATCTTAACTTGTGTTGTGATTCCTAAATCTAGGGGAAGACACATATGCTTTGTAGGCTAAGGAAGTTTCAAGGAATTTCTCAGAAGCTGTAGATACCAAGCTTTTCTCTTACTAATTTCAAATCTGGGGCAAGAGGAAAGACAAGAAAATCCCTTTCTCTCCTCAAGCAAAACAAAATAAAGGCACCCTTTACCAAGATGGCCCTTATCATATTCAGAACATTTACTCTGTAGCATAATATGATCAATATACTATTTTCCAAACACATGAAAGGTGGACCATTGGGTTCCTGGCCTTGTCCTCTAAGTGATAAAGTGGGAGCCACAGGCTTCCCTCATCTGGACAATGACCAATCCAACCCTTTGCCCAGATCTCCATTCACCTATTAGTTCATACCCAAAGGGAAGAACCCATATGATTTATTGCTGAAAAGATGAATGAGCAATAGTAAGTGACCTCTTGTCAAATGGGTACTTGAAATCACCAGTCAGGAAGGTCACCATGTGTGTTAGAGACAGAAGTAATTCTTTGCAGAAAAGAGGTGAAATGATTAAAAAGACAGGTCAAGGGATAAAATGGAGTAAGTAGATGAGTGGAGATTTGTGGGTGAAACATCAATGCCAATGTTTCCATTTTCCCACCACTGCTGTCAGGAAGCAATTGCTGCTTTGTACATTTAAATGACAGGCTTTTAAGAGGCGGACCTCAGCCATTAATTTTAAACAAAAGCCTTTCTTTGGTTCATCCCTAGTGGATCAAGCTGCTGCCATGAAATAGCAATAAATTGAACTAGTTTCTCTTGGAGAAGATGGTTCCTCCCCCTCACTACACTTGGGTGGTAAAGATTGTGCTAGCATTTAAGGAAAAAGAAATGAATGAATCTTATACTATCTTTGAGAGGCTTAAGAAGAAATAATATAGGATTTCAAATATTGATTTTGGTCTTTTCTCCATATTTCACCCAACTTTCCCAGTCCTCCCCCACTCCTCCCAAATACCCACTCACAACTTTTTCAACCCTTATCACTGTTCCATGTATGTGTAAGGGCCTACACAACATCATTTGCAATGTGAATCTGGTTCTGGGTTCCTGGAAATAAACTTCTGGGGTCATTCGCTCTCTTTAAAAGTAATAGTGTGACTATTTCCAATGGTCTTCAAGGTGACACATTGAGATCAGTTAATATCTTTCATGTAGTAATCCCTTTCTTCTGGCTGAGGTTACCTGTATCCAGATGTCATCTCTTCTTTACTGTAAATGCAGATCTGGTATGATGGTCCTGTGTGGAAAACTACTTAAAGTAGGATAGCTCCACTTCATTTTGTACCTACAGTGAAAGTTAAGTCTGGGTGTTTTGCACATACAAAATAAAGATGACACATACCTCATGCACCAGGAGTCCCACAACACCAGTTGCTACACAGATTAATCAATCATGTGCTACGATAGGGTCCCACTGTTACAAAAAGCATAGTTCCCAGTAGCAGTTTTGAAATCTTCAAATGACTTACAAAGCAACCCTTTCAAGCTATAGACTATCAAATCTAGCAAATTTACACCTGTAATTTCAACAAGTTGCTCATACTGGAGTCTTCAGAAAATCTAATAAATATAATAAATGCTGACTTGGTACTTTTAACTGTTTACATAGGAAGGTGCGAGCCTCCCAGTATCTTCAGCAAGAGGCAGCATATTTTATGCCAAATATGGATCATCCTACTATATTTTTTTTCAAAGGGAGTATCATATTAGCCATAGTCAGTGCACTGGAGTGTTTCAGATACTTTTTCTGTTTATAATCTTTAATTTATCTAACTGTTGCAAAATCATTTTCATTTCATTTATTTACAAGAAGTTCAACTTGGTGCAGCACAGCTAGGCCTCCACCTCCAGCCACTAATATATTCTTAAGACCAATACCATGGGAAAAATTATAATAAAACCAGTACAGTATGGTAAAGATAAATATATCATGATGGATAGATGTTTCGGTTCAGTTGTTGAATTGTTCTACATTTAGAACTAGTTCTGTCATTTACGAAATATGTCAGCTGAACAAACTACTCCAAGCCTTATTTTCCTCTACTGTGAAATAGGGACAATGATAAGGAAGGAAATGAAAATTGTGTTCTCTGCAAGTTAGCTATTACTGTTATTGCATCCAGGAATTCATCTATTTATAAAACAGAACTACAGACTCATTTCCAAAAAGAAAGTTTTATCAAGCAAGAAGATTCCAAATAGCCAACAAAAAACACAAAACTAAAATAAATTCATCTGGCTTTGGGGCTATTTAGGTCTTGAGGATTTTGAAAGCAGAAGATGAAGGTAAACTTCATTTTGAAAGGCTTGTCTAGTTTACTTACATTCCCAACATTTCCAATAGGGTTGGCACCAGAGCAAGTTTCTACATGTGGGTAAGTCAGGATTACTCTATCTTGGCATTACTGACATTTTGGGATGGATAATTCTTTGTTGTGGTGACTGTCTTATGAATTTTAGAATGTTTAGCAACATCCCAGGTATCCACACACTAGATGCCAGTATCACGCTCCTTCCCAACTGTTGTAACAATTAAAAATGTCTCCAAATAAATATTGCTTTAACGGAGCAAAGACCTGCCATTGCAAAATGATCTCATAAATAGTTGATTTGTTAGAAGAGAGATTCTGAAACTTGGGTGGAGGCTCTTTTGGAAAAGATATTTACATTTAAATTCAGTAAGAGAGTGTATAGGATAATGGGATGATGTAATCTCCTTGTTGTTGTTGTTTTATTTTAATGGAAAAGTCAGAACTGAATCTGCATGCTTTTGCCTACCATACCTTCTCCAGTAAACAGTAACCTCCCTATGTGTCTCTCCCTCCCTTACCTCTTTAAGTCTTGTAAAGCTATCTAAGATGGCATATGGGCAAGTTACTTAGCTGTTCTGGGTCTCTCCCATATATACAGGAGATATATATGCTATTAATAAACTTCTGATAAGACATTTCTTTTACTAATCTGTTTAATGCTTGTCTGATTATTTCCAACCTAAAATAATGCACTAGATTATAGGATGATTTCCTTCGGTCTTAATATTTCCTAAATTTGCAATGATTGAAAATTCCTGGTACATTTTTAAAAAGATAAATAAGTAGGGAGGTACATACATAGATACATACATACATACATACATAAATACATACATACATACAATGGAAAATAGATTAGTGAGACAAAATTATCATAATTATGATGAGGATTTACAATCTTCCTACTCCCATGTGACTTAAACACACAGGCCTTAGACTTGCCATTGTAGTAGTCCTGATAAAAGATGGTTGAATCTAAATCCCTGAATTTTCTGAGTCTTTTATTCAATTTTTCAAGAAAGAATGAGAGAGCCAGAAAATCAGAGAATCTGATTAGTCCTGACTTTCCACAGACCAAGTGCCCTCTGATAAGCTGTGGCCAGTGGAAATGAAGTCACTGAAGTGAGTGAAGACTTCAACATATTGAACATCAGGTTATTTCTTTAGATGAAACTGGATCCAGCAGGCAATGATATTCATATTACATAGCTCCAGATAGCAAGGTGGAGAAGGATATGATGAAACTCAGAAGTGTCTGTAAAGGTCCATGATTGCTGAGAAGAGGAACACTCAAGAGGAAAGGACACCTTACACTGACTGAATGGAAAACAATACTTCATAGGTTCACCAGCTGCTGATATCGGAAGAGATACCACCATGTAGCACACACTTAAGACCATACTACTTAAGGCTCTTTCCCTTCCACCAGCTTCTCTCACATCCCAGATACTATCTTAGGGCCAAGTAGAGGCAGGGATAAAACTGATAGAATAAGAAAGGATTTCCAAATAATCAAGTTAAACCAATATACATTGTTTAAATCATTGACTCTACTAAGAATGTGGAAGCTCATAAGAGTGGTTTCACATAATGAAGAAACTGTATTTTCTTGGTTCATCTGACCATGGCTTTTTAGCCCTGTCACATTAAGAGTAGGCTTAGCTGCCACCCCCCTGAAGCTGTCCTAGGAAGGGTCGTCTTGCTTAACTGTCTAGCAAAGCTGAGAAACAACAGGTTCACAAGTTCACAAGTGTGACAATGTGTTACCTACTAGATCTGAGGAACTGCATTCTACCTACTAGATCTGAGGAACTGCACAAACCACTTCATTCTTCTTCTTCATCTTTGTCTTTGTCTTCTTCGTCTTCTTCATCTTCTTCGTCTTCTTCGTCTTCGTCATCTTCTTCTTCTTCTCTCTGTAAAATAAACCTAGTTATTTCTGTGCTGCCTTCCTTCAGAGGCCTTTGGGAGGATCACAGAAGAAAAAAATGTGTGCTTTTTAACTCGCTCAGTAGTATGAAAGTTTGAATCACTATTGCTGGATCTGGCATGTTGTGGGTTCTAGATAAATATTCAACAGTATATATAAAATTATTCAGCATTTCAATTCTGTGGGCTTTCACAGAATGTAGTTTCTTTCCTATAAATAAAATGTAGATAGATTTGAGTGAAAAGTGAAGACACTGTGACTGAATTTTAATACCTGAAACCTTCTCTACAACAACAACGCTTCACTTACTAGAATTGGAAAGATCTGCAAGATTATTTCATCTAAGTTCCTCATTTTCAAGATTGAGACACCATCTCTCTGTGAGGTTTGAAGGTCAGTTTTGGTTGTGTATGTGTTTTCCTGGTCCAGTAACCTCTCAACCATAGGTTCAACCTGTGCTCTATTATAGGAAATAGTATCCTATTTTTTAAAATGCCTTGTTACAAATAAAAGAAACAGCCATTTACCCTTGGCCTTCATTGGTTCCAAAATGCATTTTCATCTATTATTTCATTTGGTCCTTCACTATGTCAAGATGTCATGACCCTCACTTTGTTACCAACAAGGAAATCAAGTTCAAGTATATGATAACAGGTTCAGGAAATGACAAATCACTTTGTACAGCTTTTTTTCCTGTGCTCATATTATATGGAAAAGATCTGTAATTTCCACACAAAGAGGAGAAAAGAATGGTCACTTAGTAGCATATATTAATAGCCGCACACCAAAACAAGTAATTAAGCAATATTTCTGTGTCAGAACAAGCATTGAGGCTTTCTTAGTCCAAAGGGAATTAAAACCACAAGTGGCACCCACTTCAGTTAGAGGCACTGATGCTTCATAAGTTCATATAATGGATAAATATGACTTGGGTCACCAAGAACCCATGCTTGCCATGTGATTAGATTTGGTATTCATTATCCTTTGGAGAAAAATGTTACTAAATAAACTGCTATGTGATTTTACCCTAGTTTACTGGAAGGGTTAATTTGTACTATTTAAAGGTAAGTTTCTTCTTTCATCAGGTACAGGCAGTAAAGCATATGACAGGGTAAGGTCAAGGCATGAAGCAGGAGGCACTTATCAAGTGGAGGCAAAAAGAATAGGACTCTCTGGGATGTGGCTTGGATTAAACTGCCTTTGGTTTCTGCTTCTGAGTCTGTTTAAGGAACAGCCCAATGCTTTTTGATGTCTGTTAAGGTGGAGTTCTTTACTGGCCATTCAGTGACTATTTACTGAGCATCTATTTTGTTTTATGAAATAATTGAGAATGTGATAGGCTTAAAACCACTTCATTAAGTAAAAACTGTAGAAAATAAACAAGATTGTTTGATCAACAATGACAGGGGGGGTAGTCAAGAAGAGTGTCTAGGGTTTCTCCATGGAACACTAAAGAAAGTGAAGCCTGAACAAAGAGAAATCAGCCATGCAAAGAGTTGACACAAAAGTCTTTTAAGCAGTATATGTACAATAGACTATATATAATATACTGCATATATACAATAAATTTATATAAAGTATATACTATATACCTGTATACACAAATAACTATATATATTATTTATATGTGTGTAGAGAGAATGTGAGAGAGATTTATTGTGAGGTATTTCTGATGTGACTATGGAGTGTCATAAGTTCTAGGATCTGTGAGGTTAGTCAGCAAATTGGAGACCCAGGAGAGCTAATGGCATAATTATAGGTCAAAATCCCAGAGACTCAAGCCCAAGGAAGAGCCAGGGCTTCAGTTTGAGTCTGAAAATAGGGTAAAAAGCCAATATCCCAGTTTGAAGGTCATTATTTAGAAACAACACTCATGTTTGGGTAGAATCAATCTTTGTTCATTCACCATTTCCACTGATTTAAAGAGGCTCACCCATATTAGGGAAGATAATCTGCTGTATTCAAATCTTAATCTGATCTAAAAGCACCCTTATAGAAACAGCCAGAATAATGTTAGACCAAATGTCTGAACACCCTGTAGCTCAGTCAAACTGACACATAAAATTTGCTACTGCACACAGATGCAACAACTTTCTGTCTGGGGTTTTGCTGGATAGGTTTCTGGGTTAAAATATGGACTGGATTATTTTACAAAGTTCTCTACTCCTAGTAGAATTCATAACTTTCAAATTTAGAGGATATTAGCAAGTGAGACAAACATTTTTCATGAACTTGTTGAAAAAAAGAAATTCTTTGTTGCAATGTTATCACTGAATACAAGCAACAGGGACAGTGGCTAGGCTGGCAAGCCCAGAGTGGAATCTAAAAGTTCCCTTTTATAAAGTTAGAATTACAGCAGTTCTAGAATTCTAATGGATATGTGGGGTTGTTTTCTCCTTTTTGTTTTCCCTTTTTTCCATTAGGGTCTATTGAAATGAATTATCTTATTTCACCTAATGGCACTTGGATGCTCTAAGCATTCTAAATGACAGAGGGAAAGAAACATCTGGAAAGAGTCGTGACACAGACATCAAGGATGGATTCTTTCTCTCTGGTCCTCAGCTTCCATGTACTCGTGCCTCTCTGTATTATGCCTTTTTTTCCCTGCCTCTCCCTCATTCGGATTTTCTTTTCGTTCGCGCTTATCACATATATGCAGTCGCTACTATATGCCTATAGGTGGCAGCAGCTCTCTGAAACAGTGGCAGGAGGGAAAGGATTCTTCCTTTTTCACACACTTTCTTAGGAGCTCTGGGGCATTATGTGGATCATGTGATGGGTGATTATTCACCTGAAACTACGCATTTTTCTTTCTAAATCAAGAAAATGGTATTGCCCTGTATTAGGATGCTTGTTATTCTGAATAAAACGAATATTTAAGGTGGAGGGAAGTTGAAAACTTCTGGCTCACACATATTAAAAAGAAACTTGTTTATAATTGTTGGTTCTACCACATGTCCACCTCTTATCATTCCCTAGCAGTTACAAGAACAGGGTTGTTGTAGTCTGTAATCCATTAAGTACAGATATCCCAGTAGATGTCTCCTCCTACACCTTAAATAAAAGAAATTTTTGCAGTATAAACAGATAGTGAACACACTGGCCCAAACACAAATGATTTCACCCAATAGAAGAGTCAGTAGTATCACATGAGAATAGCTGGTACAGGTGCTATTGGGTTTGCCTTTCCACACTGAATGTATTGTCTTCAAAGAGCCCTGCAGGAAGGAATGCAGGAGGAAATCTCAGCCCACTCTGTCATTGACTGGAACTAGTCAGAACATTTTAGAGCAAGTGTTTTCACTTAAAGGCACATTCCAGAAAAAAATTACACATAGCATCCAGAGTGGCATATCAGCACCTTCCAATTTGCTACCTCCTGCAACATTTAAAGTCAGCTCTAAATTCCAAGTCAAGGAACAGTACTAGAAAATTAGCTTAGACTGATAGGCACTGTTCACTAAACTCATGAGCATTTCTTCTAAATATTTTATACTTACTTTTGAATGGCTAATTCCCACACATAGTCTAAAAAATGAAAAATATATTTATAGGAGTCCAATGAAAAGATTCTTTCACCTATTTGCTACCCCTCCACAGGATGCCTTTTAGAATGAAGTTTTGATGGATCTTTCCAGGCTATAAATGTATACATAGAAAGGCAAATAAACACATGTGCACACATGTGCTTTTTAATACAAAAAGGAAAATTCCACTCACATTGTTAGTATTTCAAAGAGTACTATAGTTTGAAGATCTTACCAAATCAGCAGGTAGAAAGTTCTCTTATTTTGACTTATTTTTAAATACAAAAACACGCTGGCACAAATCAAAGTATATAGCATTTTTCAATATCTCCATTAATAGATACTTCAGTTAATACCAATCTTTGCAATTACAAATAGTGCTGTAAAGAATGATCTGTAATTATCTTTACAGTATCTGCTAGGGCATACATCAATGGGATAAATGGCCAAAAGGATAATTACTGGGTCAAGAACTGATGTCTTCTTTTGTGTCCTGACTAGTAACTGATTTTGAAGGTCTGTATCGTCCCAAAATTCACACACTGAAATATTAACCCCCACTGTAATGGTTTTAAGAGGTGGGGAGTCTTTTGGGCATGTTTGGGTCACAAAGACAGAGACCTCATGAATGGATTAGTGCCTTTGTCAAAGAGATCTCTGAGTGCCCCCTCACCCTTTCTACCATGTGAGAACCCAGAAAAGATGGCGTCAGTGAACAAGAAGTAGGTTTTCACCAGACACCCCAGCAGGCCACACCTTGATCATGGACTTTCAGCTTCCAGAACTGTGAGATGTAAATTTTGCTTGATAAATATTGATGTGTTGATAAATTTTGTGGTATCCTATTTTGACAGCTGAAACAGACTAAAGCTTTTATTCATGTTTTAAAGTTTTCTTAACCTGACACATAAATATATTCTACTACATCTTTGGATTGCTATTGTAAAAAAGAGTCTTTTTGGTGGCATTCTAAGTTCTAATTGGCTACTGTTAGTATATTTTAAGCTATTAATTCCTATGTAATAATTTGGTTCTTTATCTCTTAATAAACAGTTTTTAAAATTCATTAGTTCACTTTAGTTTTCCCAATATTCTTTTATTATCCTCTACATTGATTTTATATTTTCTGTCCTATTTCAAGTTTGAATCATTTATTTGGTAAAATTTCTTATTCTTACAGTGAAATATTAAATACTAGTGGGATCGTTGACTTCATTCTGCTATTTGGAAAGTCTTTATTTTTGACTTTTAAATTGAGATGTGTTTTTATGTTAGTGTTCATGTACTCATAATTTGTTGAGTGTTTTCCTTAAGAATGCTTATTGATTTTTAAAAATGACCTTTGAAAGACAATGCAGAAGATTTGGATATTTCTATTCAATTTCTTAATATTGAATCATCCTTGAATTTCCAGCAGCTCAAGTTTCTTCACTTGATTATGATTATTTTAGTGTGTTGCCAAATTTCATTTATTAATGTTTCATTTAGGATTTTAAAATTATAATTTACAAGTAATGTTTCTTGATAAGGGTTTATTTATTTCCTTTTATCTTAGTATTATATTTCCTTTAAGAAAAATTTGGAGTATTTGTTATAGTGCTCTGCAGTAGTTTCCATAACATTGAAATTATTTGCTCTTTAGTTCTGGTAGAATTCCTTTGTGAAACTATGTAACTCTGTCATTTCTTTAAATTTCTGTGGAAAAACAGGTCATTTTAGATTTTAAAAGGAAACTTTTTTCATCTGGTGTGAGCTTTAGTAAGTAACATTTTCCTGGAAAATTATCTATTTCCTATAGGTATTCAAATCATTGTCAGAGAGTTGAACAAAGCAATCTCAAATTAGTCTTTAAATTTTTTCCATGTCTTTGGTATATTTAATTTTTCATTACTTATCTTTCCATACTAAAACATTAATAGGGTTTTATAGTTTATATATTTCTCTTATAGTTTTTTAATTTGTTGTTTAGGTATTTGCTTTCTTACTCATTAAATTCTGTTTTTAGCTTTATTAAAGGCTAGTTTTTCAAACTTTTCTGGGTCTATTTCTAACTTTTTGATCAGACATGAAATGTGTTTGTTTTCCATTATTTTTTTTTACTTTTTTAATGTTACAGAGATTTTATAGGTCATTATTTTAGCTATATTCAATTCAATCTTATGTAGTGCTTACATTATAATAACTCTGAGTCTAGTACTAGCCAATAGAATTTTCTGTGGTAAAGAAAGGTTGTATATCCGTGCTGTTCACTGAGATAGCTATGAACTACCATAGCTACTGAGCTTTTGATATGTGAGGAACTTAAGTTTCATTTTTTATTTTTAAATAGTTACATGTGGCTAAAATCAGTCATATTAGTGAGTAGCTAGACTTTTATGATTTTCATTTGTATTTCCCCTATTATCTAAGATTTAGTCAAGAAATATAAATAAAATATAAATAAAATATAAATAAATAATAAAATAAAATAAAATTTATTTATTTATAAATAAAATATAAATAAAATTAAATATTTTTTAATTTTAAGCATTGAAAAACTGTTATCCAACTTCATTAACCACTAATTTTACTGTAAGCAGAAAATATTATCTGTATACTTGGTGCTGCTGGGGAATTATTTATGATATTTTTGTAGCCCAATCATAGTCTATTTTCATGAAATGGTCAGGGATATTTGTAATAAGTGCGGTCTATCTTCAGGATGGAATGTTAGTCATATATTAATCATATAATGTTATTTATAACTTCTATACCCATATTTTTTGTATCTGCCATCACTAAAAGAGATAGATTAAGACTTTTTACTACTAATTTGTTTGTCTTTACTTCTTGTATCTCATTTAATCTGCTTCATGAATGAATTGTGCTATATATTAAGTCAAGGGCTAGTAAATTTTTACTGTAATTTGCACAAGTTAGCATCATGAAATGCCTTCTATCTCTTGGCCTGACCAGAATCCCAGCTTGTCTGATACTAAAGTTTGTGATTCTGTTTCATTTTCAATTGCCTTTTCCTACAATCTAGCTCTTCTTGGATTTTCATTTTTAATTTTTTAAAGAACCTTTTATAGGAGTGTCAATTTTTATCTGGCATAGTTGAATTGGTTTTGCAATCCAACCTATGAACTTTTTATATTATCCAGTACATTGAACTCACTTACATTGATTAATATGATAGCTATTTTATTGGGTATTCACTCTTCATAACTCATAACTCGATTTCAGTTAATATTATGTAGTAGCAAAATTAATAATCTTTCTTACTGCCTATCTAAGTTCTATTAAATATACCGATACTTCCAGTCCTCAGTTTGTGGACTTTAAATGACATCTACAACTCCTAGCTAATATAGATGATACAATCAACAAACTGATACCTGACATTCTTTCCTCCTTCCTCTCAATTTTTGTCCATCATAGCGCTTGAATTTTGTCTGGTCATGTAATACTTATATTTTATCCTATTTACCATAAGATTAAATAGGACAGGATAAATAAATGGCAAAAGTTGACCAATTTCCCTATGATCAGTGGCACTGTTTTTATGATGGCAAAGTCTGAGAAGCTTTGCAGAACTTTCCCACATTTTTTACATATGGGTTTTTTTTATTAATGATCATTAAAAAGTTGACTTTTTCTTGACTGTCTACTAGCAAAATATTTCTCTAAGTGGAACTGATACAGGGTAGTTTTCAAGGCCTTACAATAAAGGGCTGCTTTATATCTACTGCATAAACTGGCTGCTCCTTGGAATATTACTTTACTCTGTGAGCTTGTATTTCCATTTCTTTCCAAATATTTGAACTGAATCCACCACACCCTCTTCCACCAGCAGTGTTCACTCTGATACAACATGTCCATAGTTGCAAACAAAACTATGGCTCTTGCACTCTCTGGTCATTGGACCATTGTTTGACTTAAAAAGTTTGCTTTTTATCTTTCAATTCAACATTTTTTTAGTTTCTTATTCTCATTTTCTCCATCTCTTCCGCCAGATCGTGGACTTCTGAGAAACCTTAATGTATCTTGATATGTGGAGATCACCAGATTTTCAAACTTCATGGATAGTTTAATTTGTAGTACTTTCAAAATTCTCCTACTTGCTTTTGTAGAAGAAGAGAAAAGCACTGATTTATACTGTCATATTCATAAAAGAGACTTTTGTAAGTTTTAATGGAATTCCTGACTATCACTACCTTCTGCTCCTTTTTATGACATTTCTACTCAAGTTCTACTGCCATTTCTTTACTGCAATTTGATGAACTTGAATGGACTCTGTTCCTCTGAACATTTCCTTCTGAAAATTTTTGCATTCTGCTGTCATTTTTACAAATCAATACATTTCAAAGTTGAAAATATCTCTCCCATTATTTTTCTTAATTTATCAAAAGTTTAAAAGTACATAATATATGTAATATATTAGCAAAGTTATTATCCTTATCACTCTCCATAATCTGTACCTAGTAATCTCAGTTCACTGGTTATTTTTCAACAAGTCCTCAGCAGCAGTGCTAAATGTCTCACAAGTGCTTCCTCGATTCCAATGAAGGTAATGATCTGCTGAAATCACCTTTCTATCATCAATTAATTTCAATCAAACCATGAGGTGGAAAAATAGAAGGCAACCTTGAAGTTCAGCTGAAAGCAGTGTATCATATATACACAAAGGAATGGGGGAGAGAATGGAACAAATTATTAAAAAGGAGTCAATTGAATGATGAGGGATGGAGCTAAACTCTCAGTAGTGAATATAATATAGTTTATACATGTTGATTTACATTTCTGTATGCCTGAAACCTATATAATGTTATAAAACAGTGTTGCTTCAATTAAATTATTAAGCAAAAAAGATCTCAGCATGCCAGTCAGTAACTGCTTTTATCAGGATCATCAAAAAGACAGCAAACATCTTGACTTGTGGTTTTAACATTTACATTTCCTGTGTGCATGCACACAAATTGACTGCCTTGTCACCTCCCTGCCTCCACTTCTATAAAAGGAAGGGTTTGATATTCTGCAATTCTCCTCCTAGAGCCTCCACCCCTACCCCCATCTGTTACCTAACATGTCTCCCATCATCGACTAATGCTTAGATACAGTCTTGCAAACCCCAGGCTTACATACCAACCACCAGGGAACCTAACAATTCTCTCTTCCTATCCATTCTCTTTAATGTCTTCTCTGGGTTCCTGTATCTGTGAGCTGGCGCCTCCTAAGCCTGCTTTTGTCTCTTTGTCTCCATCCTAATTGTTGATAGTGTATCAAGACTGCTTCTTTGTTTCCAGTATAACTTCACTCTGGTCCTGGATTTGACAACTTGTAGTGTCCCTAGACTGTCTTGAATTTAGCCCCAATCCAAGTAAGCACCTTGCTCTCCTGGATTCTCCTGCTTACACAGCACCTCACAAAAATAGGTAAATCTATTCAGCTTCCACTAGCTGTGTCTCAGACTTAACCTAGGCTTCACAAGTGGTTCAAATGGCATTGCCCACGAGATGATTTTGTTTTCCTTTTGATTCAGATTGATTGCTGTATAAAGATTTATTGTCTTTAACAACAAAGTAATTTTTTCTCTCTCTAGTCCTTTGTCTTTGGTTTATATTTACTTCTAAACTAGCACATAAGAATCCTAGAGAACTCATTATGCTTGTCTCTGCTTCTCTTTCTGTGTCTGTCTGCCTATCTGTGTGTCTGTCTCTTTCACGCAAACACATGTACACACATTGCTATCCACTTCTTAGGAAACAAAACTTGCCTCCATTTGGGGTTCTGAAACACAGTTCTGATATTAGACTTAGCATGATTCAAATCATCCAGGTTCTCATGTTTTCTACACCAGAAAATAAATGTAAATATCTATCTCCTCCCCCATCTTTTCAAGGAAAAAATCCTGAAGAAGTGGAAGTCAAAACCTCCTGGGATACAATTCTTGGAAGTTAAAAATCTCAATTACTGTTGTTCCCCCATGAAAGGCTTTGCAGTGCTAAATAGTTTATCTCCATGACAACCAGAGGAGCTAGATTTTTTTTACTTCATATGTAAAATAATGAAAGTTAGAAGTCTGTATCCCAACACCCCACAACTAATAATTTAGGTCTGTGTTAAGATACAGATTCCTGTGGACTTGGGGTTGGATTGCCTCTATACTGTAGGCATGGGATTTCCAGGAGGGCTGGTTACTTTGTATAAAACACAGTTTCTTACTTATTAGTTATATGATTTTATGCAGATTTTGTAACTTGAGCTCCTTCACATATAAAAATTTAAGATAATTTACCTCAAGAGGCAGTGAGATGATATATTAGATAAAGTATAAGAAATTGCTTATAGTGACAAAATCCTAGGAAATATTCAAAATCTTGTCTGTTTATCAATCTTTTCCCCAGTAGAGTTTCTGGCTATAGCTAGTTGCTGCTGCTCCTGCCTCATTGGTAGGCATCCAAAGGGGAGGCATCCAAGTCTGCTGTTAGGGTCCTCACATGCTATTGGTGGCAAAGTCCTACAACAGTGTCAAAATGGGTCAGCCCATGTAGCCGGTTACTTTTGAAAGAACATGTTGTACCAGAGAAGCAATGGCTGCTATGTGCTGCCTTCACAAAAGAGAAATCCATTCTTTCACCAAGTAACTATCAAGCATAATGAAGAAAAAATGGGTGATTGCTGAGGCACACCATTATATGAAAGAAAATATAGAGAACAATGGTCTTAAAGAAGATTATCATCTTCTATCATGAATGCTTAAAGCACAGTCCAACTTACAGAGTCATAGAAATAGAGCAAAGATCACACAAAGCAACTGGTAGACTCAGAATTCCACAAACTACCATATGAGCTAAAAATTGAAATATATGCCTGAGGATCCACTTCTCCACCAAGTCAATTCAACAATCCTAGTCATAAATTTCAACAGTAATCCAAACATAATTATGTAGCTATAAGTGACTCCACTTCAGAGTATCAGTGGATTCATTCAATTATTCTCAATCATGTCTTTTTTTTTTCTAAAATGGAATTAGTTTGACTGCTTTATTTAATTACAAACATAATAAGCAGTCATTTCAAAGAAGCAACTAGATGTTAAAGAGAGAAAGAAGTGAGAGAGGGAGGGAGAAAAGAAGTGAGGGAGGGAGGGGACAAGGGGAGAAGGGAGGGAGAGAAGGAGGGAGGAAGAAGGAAGGAAGGAGAAATAATGAGTTACCAATAATTCTGTCACTCAAGACTAACATTATCAGTTGACTTTTGTGTTCAAATCACATTAATTTTATAGTCTCCATATAAACTAGCACATCTACTCTGCAAATATGTATTGACTGCCTGCCATATACATATACCAAATACTCTTCCAGGAATTGCTATTAAGGGCCACTTATCAACAATGTGGCAGGCAAATCCCTATCTGCAATTAACATGAGAACTGTTCATAAATGAGTAGGACAGTCCTTGACTGGGTCTTCAAGAGAAATGGACTAGGAGGATTCCTGATTTCAAAGATGAGTTAGTCAGGTAAGTATGAGAGGGGAAGAATTGAATTTCAGCAAGTTATTGAGATTCAAAAGGACATCCTTTAGTAGGGCTACAATATTGAGTACAAGAGGAGAGGTGTTGATAGAAATGAAGACATAAATTCAGGGACAAGACCATAAAGGAATTTGTCATCTTCAAGGTTTTTTTTTTTTTTTTTTAATTTTCCTTATCTTAATGACTCTTAATGCTCCAGAATTAAAATGTTCTAGAATATCCAGGATTTAAAATGGTTCCAAGTTATCAAAATTGCAAGACATATAAACATACATCAATCTATATTTTCAATGTTATTATAATGAGTTAAAAATCTTAAGATGATTTGCTTCTTTCACATGAGTCACTCTTTATATAGATCTGCCCATTAATGTTCTAATGAAACCGCTATGGAGTGAGGACAACACCCCTTTAATTTTTAATTAGTAAGGGTTCTTGCACTCGTGAGCAAGTAGCTGCTAAAGTCACAAAGTAATTTAAACAATAGGATTTTATCAAGAAGGGAAATTAACCAGGGAAACGAAAAGTCCTAAATGCCACAAGTGGCCAGTATCTTACCCCAGTCACCATTTAGTCCGAAAGTCCCAAATACATGTCCCTTGCCCCTCCAAACCTGAGAGGTAGTCACGCCTGCAAAGTCCAGTCTTTCTCCACTGTCTTCTCTTTGATTCTTCTCTCTCCAGCATTTTGAGCTGCTCCACTTCTCCATGGCTCTTCAACTAGCTTCAACAAAATGCTGATCCTAAATCAGCTTTCTAAATATGCCACCTTGCCCTGGCTCTACACACTTCCTTTACCAGATCTGCCTTTGACAGCATTTGACCACATCCACCAGGCCTGTCATCAGCAGCCCCTGGTCACCCCTGGCCTGCCATTCTGCCCTTCAACTCCACACCGGTTACTTCTCTGCCAGTCACTCTCCCCTATGGCTCCTTGCTACGTCCAGCTTGCTCTTCCAGGGTGCTTCCCCTGGCCCTGGCAGGCCATGTGGGCCTGTTCTCTCAGTTCGCCATTCTCGTCTCCATTTTTTTTCCTCTCTCCTTTCTCCTCCCATTTTATATGCCCTCTCTTCCCACTTCCCATTTTCTCTTGCACGAGTCTTTCTCTCAGACTCTTCCCATCAAAGTATTTTGGTACCAATACAATATTTAACTGTGTCACTACCCTATATCAGAAATATTAGCAATATAGTAGACAGTTCCGTGGTATTAAAGAAATGTGAATTGTTCAAAGTTGGACTCTCTAGTCAGATTTGTCAGAGTCACATCCATGAGATTGTATGACCTTGAGAAAATGACATAATCTCTTCAGGTACCAGTCTTTAGTCTTGCCAGCTGTTGAATAGAGGTCATACTAGTCCTTCTTTTGGTATTAAAAGGTGGTGGAAAATAAAATAAGTACTTGGAATCAAACCTGGCACATGTTAAGTGCCATATAAATGTTAATTGCTCATATCTCTTTCCTGACTGTTTTTGCAAGGAATCTGAATTCTCAACCACTGGTTGAATTGTCAAACAAAGTTGATATGCAAGTATAGGGCAAGTATTCACTAGCCTGGAATAATTTAAGGCTTAGATGTAATTATGCCTATAAAGTGGAATACTGATCAAAAGCTTCAAAAGTCCCTAACCCTAAAATGACATCCTTGCATTTGCTCCCTTGGTTAGGAGTCTATAGGTGATTATGCTCTGGGCTCAGTATTTTTCTCTTTGCTCTTGTTCAGCAACAACAGTTGTCTCATTGGCATTCTGCAGGCTGTTCATGGTTTTGCCCGTTGTTAAGCACTTTTACAGAAAACAGTACCATTACTCTAGGGCTTCTTTCATACACTGTGACTTCCTTCAATTTCATTCACGAAGTCCTTGCTGCACTCTTCCTTTGTTCTTCTCCACTCCCTTGCAACCACAATAGCATGTAGGATGGAAATTTTAAAAATTAAATCCAATTTACTGTGGGTCACCCTGCTTAGATTAAATGACTGAGCTGGATCTTTGTTCACTGTGGTTCTCTGAGCTCACACAGATCGAGCCTCTGGCAACCTGAATGTTTTCTTCTTTTTCTTGTTCTCGCTCTCTTTCTGTTTTCAATGCAGACACATGGACAATATTAAACATGGACAATATTAAAATAGATTTGTAATAGCAAGAGTCTTACATTGACCAATGCAGTGAAAGTGAACTTAATGCTCTGGATTTTTCACTCTGAAGTGTCTTTTCTCCTGCTTTTTTTTTTTGCAAGATCTTCATAGCATTTGTCTCAGCCTTAATCCCTGTGGCTTTCAGATGAAATAATGCTTTATCATGTGAAACTATTGAATCATGAAACTTCCAATGCCACTCAGTACCCTTCTTTACACTTAACCTCATCCTGGGCTACTAAGGGATAATTTTCTTACCCTTGTCATGTTGCACACTGCTTTTTCTTTAAAGTTGTTCCTCAAACTGGAAAATGGAGAAAGTAATGTTATTTCCTAGTTTTATAACAACAAAGAAATAGGCCCTGAAATATCTATTAAAATTAAAACAGATTTTGTTTTATTAAAACAATAAACTATTTTTAAGGATATTAGTTTATAAGGTTTCAGATGAGCATCACTACAGATCCACATCTGTATATTGTATATACTACATTATGTTCATGTTAAAAGTCTAGTTCTACCCTTCATCTTACAACTGACTCCTTTCCTGATTTATTCACCAGCTCTCCCTGCATCCTTTTTGTAATCACTATTTTGGTTTTAGTCTGAAAATTTATGTTTGTTTTTCTTTGTTAATTCATTTGTTTTGTTTATGTATACATATAAATGAAAACATACAATGTTTGTCTTTCTCCCTCTGATTTATTTCATTAAGCATAACATCCTCTAGGTCCATCCATTTTAATACAAGTGCCAAAATTTCTTTTTAAAAATAGCACAGTACTGTTTCAATGTGTTTATAACCATATCTTTATCCAATCATCTGTCAATAAGTACTTAGATTGTTCTGAACTCTTGGTTATTGTAAATAATGTTGTGATGAACTTAAGGGGAAAAGTATATGTCTCTTGGAATTAGAGAGTTTTTTTGCATTTTTCAGGTAAATACCCAGAAGTGGGATAACTGGATTGTATAGAATTTTATTTCTAATTTTTTGAGGAATTTTCATACTGTTTTTCAAAGAAACTGCACGAATTTATATTCCCACCAACTCTGTACCAAAGTTCCCTTCTCACATCCTCTCCCACATTTATTTCTTGTCCTTTGGATAATAACCATTCCTTACTGAATGGTGCAATATTATGGTTATTTTGATTTGCATTTCCCTCATAGTAATTGATGATATTTTGCTTTTCATGTACCTGAAAAGAAATGTCAGCCATCATTATCTTCTTTGGGAAAGAGTCTATTCAGATCTTCCATTCATTTTTTAATAAGGTTATTTATTTGACTGTTGTTGAGTTGTATGAATTCTTTGTATATTCTGAAGATATATAATTCTTTAAAAATGAATATTACATATAATAATATGTCTATTGTAATACCACCTTCAGATGAAAATATGGAAGCTTGTCTATCTGCTTCACTGTAGATCTATTCAGCATGTAAATATTACTTAATCCAATTTTCCTTTCTGGCTTAGAATGACAAAATATATAAGAACATCTGTTATTTGTCCCTTCTGTATTAGAATGCTTAAATTATGTGCTATGAGAACAACAGGCTCATTAGAATACCAAACTAAGTAAGTTTTTAAAATACTAACTTTTAAAAATTCATGAACTTCCTACTTACAATGTCACTTTTTTACCAAGCTTTCTCTTACCCACAGGCTAGATGATGTGCCCTTAATTTCAATCATACAACACCCCCTTCTTCTTTGTGAGATAATTAAAATTTGAATTATATAATTTAAGCATTTACTTGTACCATGCCCAGTTCTCTTTCAGACATGAATCCAGGGTTGCTCACCAGTGCCTACCAGAGAATAAACTTCATAGGTCTTTATTAAGTCTTGATTAACACAGATATTCATGAATGAATAGATGGATGGATCATAACAGCAGTTGAGTAGTCGATATTGAGTCATCTCTGAATAGTTATTTGGGGAAGATAACTGACTGTCATTTCAGAGAAAAAGGTAAGAATAATTTGTCTGTAAACCCTTCTAGTTTCAGAATTACTAATTAGGATGAAAAATTTTGAATTTTCTGCTCCATCAGTAAGCAATTCCACACACTCACCTCTCCACCCCAAAAAGGATTATTGGGGAATACATATGGGATCTCATGATGTCTTTCCTTCAAGAACGTATACTAAAAACCCATCCTACTCCTTAAGCCAACCTAGCTCTGGCTTAGAACTGAACACAGTTTTGCAAAGGCATTAAAGTCCCCTGGAAATAGTTTAGTAGTTAATTGGCTTCATTGTCTTGAAATGACAAACTTGAGCCCTGAAGGCTCATCTCAATCAGATTCTAACTTACTCCCAGGAAGCTTCAGTTCCAATTGTACAGACAGATGGAATAAAGAAGATAACAATAGCACACACTCTCAGACTTGTATGCACTGCTGGTCACTCACTAAGAAGTTACATGTCCCAAGGGCTATCTACTGAGGCCTCAGTGAACAAAACAAAGTCTTTGTTCTCAGTAAGCTTATCTCCTAGCATGCAGAGCAGAAAATAAACAAGGTGTGTGCATGTGTGTGTGTGTGTGTGTGAGAGAGAGAGAGAGAGAGAGAGACAGAGAGAGACAGAGAGAGAGAGAGAAATATCCCACATAGTAACCCATGGGTTGGAAAAAATTAGGATAGTCAGAAAAGACATTACTGATAAAGTTACATATAGGCAAAGCTATAAAGAAATTTGAAAAAGAATCTACGGAAATTCATAATTAAAAGAACTGAATAAATTCATAAAGACTCATAGAGTCAATGGCAATTATTGAATATATGCCCCCAGAGGAAAAATGCTTAACTGAGAATACTTGCCAAAATAAGATTCCCAAGAAAACCTTGAATTTATGTTCCCATTCTTTCACAAGACCTGTCCAGGTTTTGGATGTCATCTTTATCATCATCATCATTGTCATCATCATCATCATTGTCATCACCATCATTATCATCATCTCAGTGACAGTTGGTACATCATGACCTTGGAAGGGTGCTTGGGATATAAAGTAATTGTCTGCTTTCCTTGGAGGAGTGATATATCCTGCAGACCATTGGAAAGATCCACCTCATTTTCCCTATGAGCAAAGTTCTCAGCAGTGGAATATCACAGTAACTTTTAAAACTTCAATGCCCAAGTTTCTGCTTGTAGTCATTAAACCATAAATCCAAGGAATGAGTCCCAGTAATTGGCATTTTTTAAAACTTCTCCAGGAGTACCCAGAGTCAAATAACAGAGTGAATTAGAATAAACTCAGACCAGTTCACAGGAGCAGATTCTTTGAAACAGGAAGATTTCTGCTTGCTGTCCTTGTTATGGGCACAGAATTTTCTAGGAATTTCTTGAGTGACTGCTCTATCTTTTCTTACTTCTAACAGACTCCTTTATAACACACTTAAGTTTATGCTAATGAGATGAATTACTTCATGCAGCATTTCTGCTGAAAATGCTTTCATCTTACAGAAAGATCAAGTTTGTGACTAGAGGGTTGGAACTTTTGTCATATCTTTGACCTTGAGAGGGAAATTGAATTCAATCAAATAGTCAACGATTAATCAGCCTTAGTATGTAAAGAGACCCATGTAAAAACTCTGGATACCAAAGTTCAGACAAGCTTCCTTGCTGTGACCATTTAATGTACAGAGAGGTGAAGCATTCTGTCTCCATGGAAACAATGTTCCTGCACTAGGGCCCTAGTAGAGCTTGTCCTATGTACCTGCTCATCTGGCTGTTCACTGGTATCCTTTATAGTAAAATGGGTGTCATAAGTATAGCATATTCCTGAGTTCTGTGCATCATTCTGACAAAGTATCAAACCTGAGGAGAGTGTAAGAAGTCCCAAATTTGTATTTAACTGAGCAGAAGTGCAGGTGACTTGGGGAGGACGGGGTGAGGGTGCCAAAAATTTGTGGAGGGCATCTGACGTGGAGGCAGTTTTGTTTAAGGAAATTGCCTTTAATTTGTGAGATCTGCAACCAACACTGGGTAGTGTCTGAATTGAAATGATTTTCAGTATCCCCCAAACTGGTGTCAAACACTAAGTGTTAGACACAAAGTGTCAGAAATTACTTCCCAATAATGTGTCTAATGATCTTATGTTGACAGCTAGAAATCAGTCAGTGAGGATATGTAAACTGTGGGAATTGGAAAATCCTATAAATCAGAACTTTTCCTCTTTCTGTTTCTAAAAAATGATTGTTTAAAAAAAAAACCCAGAGAACCGGTTGTTAAATCTTTACTAACACATCACTGTTGTAGAGTCAGTGACCCAGCTCATTAGGTGTTTATTATGAAATTCTGGGGAAACATAGGACAGAATCTGAACACATTGAGAATTCCCATCAGACCCATGTATATGAAGTCAACTCTAATCTATTGGGAAGGTCTTTGCATTTTCAAATCCTTCCATGTTTCCCACTCCATTGACTTGCACTCCATCTGTTTATAGACTGACCCTTGGTAACTAGCAGAAATATACTTAAGAAAGCAATTCTACCATGTAATAAATCAGGGGGAATTCATAATTGCTTCTTCATGTTAACTTCTTATGTGTCTCTTTCCCATTTTGAGTAATTTAATTGTACATCTTTAGATGTAGATGATTCTTCTTCACATTTTAGCCTCAGTTTGATTTAAATCCCTTTCTGGGAATTCAAAGAGATGTTCTCTTCTTTGCAACTTCAGAAATTGACTTAAATATTTTGAGGTTTTTGAGATAATTAATCCACGAGTACTATTCCCACCTGGAACTCTCCCTTCCCCCATTAACGATCCTTTTAAAATTTTGTTCTAATTTGTTTAATATTTCATCCTTATTGACCCATATTTCATTCCAGAGCATGAACACACACACACATTGTCCAGGAAACCACTGTTTGGGAAATCTCTGGCCCATTTAATATTCATTTTTCCACTGTTCATTTAAAACAAAGGTTCAGGTCCTCTCCTGTCATTAGAATTTAGAATTTAGTTGCATTCTTAAGGGAGAAAGTTGAAATTATTGCAATATATTATGGGAATTGACACACCTAAAGAAATGACTCATACTAAGAATTTAATTAGGGCATTGAGGGAATAAGAGCTGGAAAATGTGAAGGTTTAGAAATTCAGTTCAAAAAAAGTGTGACTTTATAAAGGGATACCACTCTTACAAACACATTTACACACACACCACCTCTTTCTGAAATTCCTCATGTTGGGACAAACTAAACTAAACTTGGTATATAATCCACTAATATAAGTTTTAAATTTTTCTCTAAAGTATGTATTGTCTCCCTCTTTCTTATATACTATGAGGTAAAACGAGGTCAAGTCTCATGCAGCACTGTTGAATGGAACTTTCTGTCATTTTAATTAGTTCACTAAGTTTTCTATAACAAAGTACTACAAACTGTGTGACTTAAACAGCAAAAACTTTTTCACATTTTTGAAGTCTAAAAGTCTAAGACCAGAAAATCAATGCAAAATATTGGTAAAACTAAGAGCTGTTTTGTTGTCATTTTGTTTTGTTAAGTAACCAAATTAGCTAGGGAAAAAAGGAAAAGCAAAGAAAAAGAGCTAAAGCACTAATACAGTCAGAAACAAAAGAAGTGTCAAAACAAAAACACAGAAATACAAAGGATCAGAATTAACAACTATGAACAATTATACACCAATAAATTGGGTAACAGAAGTGATTAAATTGCTAGAAACATTCAACCTACCAAGACTGAATCATGAAGCTACAGAAAGTCTGAATGGACAAATAACATGTAATGAAATTAAATCAGACATCAAAACTTCCCAGCAAAGATAAGTCCAAGACCAGAGGAATTCGCTGGTGAATTCAAGGAAGCTTTTTTTAAAATTTTTTAATTTTTTAAATTATTTTTGCGTATTTTACAATATATGATTGTATAACTGCTGATCCCCTTGGGAATACCCCCCCACACCACATCTCCCCTGGTCACTTTGCCTCCTTTCTTTTTGTTGTTTGTCCATGTTTAGCCCTTTAGTCTTTTTTTTTTTTTTCTTTTTTCTGGATCCATTTTCTCATCCTTGGTGAGGGTGCGATTTCCCGGGACTTGGTAGAATTCAAGGAAGCATTTAAAGAAGGAATTGCTCTTCTGGGAATCTACCCAAAGGAGACCTCAATACATGTACAAAGGGACACTTGTGCTCGGATGTTTACTGCAGCACTATTCATAGTTGCAAGGACATGGAAACAACCCAAATGTCCCAAAACAGATGACTAGTTGAAAAGATATGGTATATATACACAATGGAATTTTATTCATCAATTAAAAATGACAAAGTTGATGTTTTTATGATAATAAGGATGTACTTAGAAGAAATCATATTAGCAGAAAAAGGTCAGAAAGAAAAAGACAGAAACCAAATGGTTTCACTAATATATGGGACAATAGGAAAAATAAACAAAAAGTCATGAGGAAAAGTCAAAACAAGCTAACAACCAAACTGAAGAACACACTTGGTGGTGAGGGAGGGGGCATGGATGGGAGAGGGTAGGAACGGTCAGGAAAGGAAGGTAGTGGGTGAGCCCCAGGGATTGCAAAGATGTGAAATTTATATATAAATAGATTATTTAATATAAAAAAATAAAAAAGAATTACTACCAATATATCTCAAGTGTCTCTAAAATTTTTTTTGAAGAGACTCCCAAATTCAAGAAAATATAATAACGATCAAATAACCTTGATGAGCACAGATACAAAACTCAACAAAATGTTTCAAGCTGAAATCAACAAAAGAATAAAAGAATAAAGCAACATGATTAATTGGAAGCTATTCCTGGATTGCCAGGATGATTCAATGTACACGATCAATAAATGTGATATACCACATTAACAAAATAAAGAATAAAAATCATCTGATTATCTCAGTAGCTACAGTAAAATTAAATGACAGAATTCAACATCCTTTGATTATAATAATTTTCATCAAATTGGTAGCAGATAAAATATACCTCAAGATAATAAAGATCATATAAGACAAGTCCATCATTAATACCAGACCAGTGAGATCTATGGTTTCCCCCACCCACACCCATCAGTTAAACTTCCATTAAATATGTTGAAATTGTTTAGTATAAGAATCAAAATTAATTAGTTACTTTAAGAATAATATGAAATATCAGTAGGGATGCTAGAATCAGATAAATATCCACTCTATCACTTACTTTTAAGTTATGAAATGCTTTACGTCTGATACTTTATTTATAAAACAGAGATAAGAAAAAGAGATCTGTTTTGTATTGTATAAGTTAAGTAATTTGCTTAGAACAGTACCTAGCACATAAAGTACCATTAAATGCTAATTACAATTGTTTTTGTGTTATAAATCTTATTATCAAAACAAGGAGGTGGGCGATGGAAGTATTACTGTTGAGTCAGGCACCTTAAGGAAAATATTGAGATCATCTGCAAGGCTTTTCTTATTGTAAAGATCTGTAATGTATGATTATTTTTTCAAAATAACAAAACTGCTTCATCCAACATTGACTGGGTATTGACAGAATAAGAACATTGATGAGGGGGCTGGGCCTCTATTTGGCAGCACAGACAAGGAAGTGTCCAGGTGGTCCCCCACCTGCCTGAGCAACCTGGACTCATGGGCCTGGAGGTGGGGGGCAGTTTCAGGTGGCCATGACTAACATCTTCTGGTCACTCCCATTTCAATTAGACCACACCAGAAGTATGAAAAATACTAAAGATAAGCTGCAAACACAGAAGAGGTGCAGGAAATGAATAAAGGCCGTGGACACACATTTTCTGGGCAGAACATAAATATATACCAGAGAACTACTGGGACCAGAGACACTGGACTGTCACACCAATCTTAATGCTGACATAGCACAGAACTACACCTGCAACATACCAGATATTGGAAGCCTAAGTCCTGGTTCAGATAAGCCCTCAGACAGAGCATCATGACATTCCCACCCTGCTTTTTCCAAAGAGGAGGAAGACCACAAAATGGGGCAGCAGCCTCACAGCGGAGCTGCAAATCAAGAGAAGTTGGTCCAAGCAGCTGCTGATGTCTGTTCCCATGGAGGAACTTTCTATGGGCAATGACTGGGAACCAGGTTCCCTTAAGTCAGAGACTGGAACCACAACTAATGAAACAGGAAATGCAACAGACAAATGCAACAGAACACAGACAGGAAGAGACAAACATCAAGGAGCAGCAAGTTCTGATAAATGGCAACCGAGCTTGGACTGGCTGCCTGAGGCAAATATAAGACTGGAAATGAAAACAGCATCCATGTCCCAGGGACACAGATACCCAGGAAAATTATATAGATCCAGAAACAGAAAAGACCAAAGGACAATAAAAAAATGGATTAACATACAGCTATGACAAAGGAGTTGGAGTAAATGGATAGGTAGTCAGGACAAAGAGGGGGTACACCAAAGGGGTTGTATTTGTACAACCATACAAATACAAACGATATACAAAATCAAAATTTTAAAAAATAATAAGAGCATTGAAGAAGACTGCCCATTTAAAGAACTGGAATTCCTAAAGCATTTTTAATTTCCAAGTATACAGGCTTTTCAAGGAGAACTCTCAAAGCACCTGTGGTATTAAGCATTTCTCTTTCAAGAGAGCAGCATGGTTCTTTAAGGTATATCCTTTTGCATCATGCATTGCCACAGTGATTTTTTTTCCTGATCCCAACATGTGTTCTTACACTGTGTTTAATTTAGGAAGATTATAAACATGATCAGCCCTAGCTCCCACCTGGATTCCTCATCATCTCTATTGTTGTATAAAGCTTTTGATGTTTTTGTGCTTTATATTTTTTAAGTATTTCTGATTACCATTTATGGCTCGCAGAAGTCAAGGATCACTTACTTTCATAATCTTCATTTCTTAAATTGTCCCTAATGTCCCATGAAATTACTTTTTCAGTGTCTGTTTCCTGATAGACATAAGATCTATGAAGTCAAGTTCTAAGATTGTATTGTTTACCTCCATACCCCTAGTAGCTAACAAAATGTCTAGCTTATATCAGGCACTTACTGATTATTTGTTAAGTTGTTTTTAACTGTTTTGTTCTTCTTTATTCATTGAATAAAATCAATGCTGTAAACCACACAGATAAGAACCAACAAAAAAAGAAAGACTGATCCTTCCAGTTCTAGGACGTCTTTATTATTTTACCTTTTAAAAGATACTACTTGTAAATACCACACCCCCAAAAAACTATGGATATGGCATTAAGGATCTTCAAAGTAAGCAACTGATGCCACAATTATTAGGTTGAGGTTGAAGAGTTGAAGGAACACTGATGATTCTCTCTCTCATTAAGACCTTACCATTGATCATTGTCTTCATGTCCTGCTTACACAGGGAGTATTAAAAAGAGGAGGGAGAAAGTTCTGAAAAGTTATACAGTACTAGAAGGTTTTTACTCATTTAGAAATGAAACAAAAATCTTGAAGGAAAGAAATGGAATTCTTCTTCAACCTAACGTTCTGCCTTAAACTGTAACCTACAGATAAAGGAGGAGTGTTGCTAGGAATGTTGTGGTGAAATTCAAGGGCTATGGCCCCAGCGCGGTAATGTTACATTAAGATAGCAGTCCTGTTGGGTGGAGTGTGGATAGCATGGTAATTTTGCATCAAGATAGCAGCCTTGGCGGTGGATTGTGCCCTGGTGGGTGGAAACTTGGAGAAGAAAAGCCAAAAGTTCTTGCTAGAGGAACAGAGAGAGAGGATTTTAAAAAGGGATTTAAGAAAGCTGGAGAAGGGAGAGAGCAGAGGAGTAGCAAGGAGGCTGAAGGTCTTGAAGCTGGCACTGTCATGTGTAGCAGCAGGGCAAGAAAGGAAGCCACATGGTGGGCTACCATCCCTAGCCCAGGCTGGTGAGGAGCCTGGGGAAGCATATTGAAGAAACTTGTGACCTTTGTAAGCTGAATTGGAAGTGTGGTTTTTGAAAACTTGCTTTAACTTTGTAACTGTGAAGTTTAGGGATAAGCTGGAGACCTGAAGAGAACTTGCTGGATTGCTGTTTTCATCATGAGATATCTGAAGTGGTTGCTGCTGTTGTTTCAAGTGAATCTTGGTGGTTCAGGCTGAAATAAGCCTGGAGCTGTGCCTTTTGGAGGAGGATTGATAATGCTATCTTTATTTCTTCGTTGGATTTGAATCTCCCATTTTTGGAGAAGGATGGATGACACCATTTTGGTTTCTTCATTTGGCTTGAAAGTTGAAAAGCTGCCATTTTGTGAACACATGTGGCTAAGGACCCATGTGTAACTTTTTATACTAGAGACTAGATTATGTGGTAAGATTACCATTAGTGATTTTGTATACTTTATCTTTTTAGAAATTATTAAATGTTTTGCCCTTTTTAAAAAAAGAAAGAAAAAGGAGAATTTGGAGGAGAGTTTTGGAGTTCAGAAGATTAGCTGGGAGGAGAGCTGATTTGGCATCAGGTATCTGGAGCAGGAACCAGAAATTGTTGAACCTTTTGGGGCTCCCAGTATTCCAATATTTGAAGGTTGTGAGCTGAATGAAGGTGAAGAGGAGTTTATCACAGAGTGCGCTTCCCTAATGACCCAGAGAGGAGAATGAGAGGGAGTCAGAGATCAAGCTGAAACTCATGTCGGTTGCGAACTTACTCCATACTGGATACAGTGTCTGAGGACCAAAGACCAAAGATAACCTAGCAGTTTTAGACTGAACGCTGCTCCCTGAGGAGCAGAAGTGAGGTTCCTTTCTCTTTGGGACACTTGTGAAGGTGTGAATTATTAGACTCTTTAATTTGTCCTCTCCTACTTGTGAATTAATCCCTGTACTTAGCCTTATCATGAAAATTTGATTTCTTGGCAACTGCTTGTGTGGGATGGAAGAACCCTCAGTGATTGAAACTAAAAGGGTTGTTCCTTTCACCCGATAACAGTGTGACCACCAACTATGAGGACTTATTCATTTTTTTTCTGAACTGTAATCACACATAGCAGGTAGAAGTAGTTCTAGTCTCCCTCTCCCACAAAGACATTAATACCATCATAAGGGTCCCATCCTTGTGACCTCATCTAGACCTAATCACATCCCCAAAATTCCACTTCCAATACCATCACCCAGAGAGTTAATATTTCAGCGCACAAATAAGGGAGTAACACAAACATTCACTTCATATCATTAGCTAAATTTGCAGTCATTTATATAGGGGATCAGGAAGAGTAGATGCTGTAAAACTTGGAAACTTGGAAACTAATTGCAGTATCTAAAGTCACGATAGTTCCCCACTTTCAAAGTAAACCACCATAGTTACTGGAACTCAAGAAAAGTTAGTAAATATGACAAGTGGTGTTTGTTCATTTGTATTATGAAAAGAAATAAATCAGCTAACTGCTGATTATTGCCCAAAATATCACAGGTTTAAGTTTTGAACCTTAAAAAATTGGAAATACATTGGGCATGGTGGCACGTGTCTGTTGTTCTAGCACTGGAAGGCAAGAGGTTTGGGATCACTTGAGTTCACAGGTTTGAGACTACTCCGGCCAACATAGCGAGACCCAGTCTAGAAAAAGCAGATGTGCCCTGTGGTGGGCACCTGTAAACACAGCTACCTGGGAGGCTGAGGTTGGAGATTGCTTGAGTCCATGGTACCCTGGTCAACTTGAGTCATTGGTACCCCGGCCAACAGTCACATCTCACACATAAGCATACAACTATACATACAAGTAAACACAGTTGATTTTGTTGTTAAAACACCTATTGCTGAGTCCTAAATATTTTCACATCATGTCCTATTATTTGGTAAGATAAAATAATGACCAGTGGAAATTTCAAATCTTGAAGAGATGAACATTTCTCCATGAGCCCAGGCATAGTCTGCAACAAAAGTGTAACCTGAACACAGTGAGAACTTAACTTGTGTAATCAAATCAAATTACCCCTTTTTCCTAAAGTTCAAGGTTCTGAAAGTCAAAGCATCAGAAAAAAAAAGTTTTAGTAAGGTCATATTATCTGCAATAAAACTTTTAAATTATGTGTGACTATTTCCCTAGTTCCCATGTCTGGCATCTGCATTTGGTCTTTACAGATATTCTCTTGAACTGTCAGACCCAAGAAAAGCTAATAATCATCCTGTATTGCATCGAGTTGCAAGGACAGCAGTTTTGATGAGGCCCAGGCATTGAGACTGCAGAACCTTGTTTCTTTGACTGCTCGTGGAAGCACTGCAGAAATATAATTTCATTTATTAGAAACAGATAGCTTATACAATTGTATGAAACAACAGGTACCCAAAGAAAGCTGGAAGCTGTAATGAGGAGTTAGGACACTTGTTCTGGAAATACAATTGACGCTGTTTGCATTTCTCTTTAGACACAAATCAATTGAAGCCTTCAAACCAGATTATCTCAGCATGCTACTGCAAACAGCTTTCATCTAAAGTTATTGATGATTTTGCTTTTAACCAAGAAAAAGGATGAAGTGGAGAAAAATTGTCTGCAGTGCAAAGACAAAACCGACAAGAATAGAAGAAGCAGTGTCAAGGAAAAATAATCAGAATATACCCACTGACACCCCATTTGCATATTGGAATAATGAAATTTGCCAGATAAGGAAAGCTCATCCATTCTAGTACATGAACTTTTAAAAGTCATAATCACTTTTGATAGAAATATTAACATAAGAAATACGCTATATACTTCTCTTTCTATCCTCACACACAGAGCATTCTGAAAACTTTTCAAAGTTTTTTTTAAGCACACATACATGAATTAACATGTAATCACACATTGACTCCAATATGTCCATGCTGTCTCCATAATTTCTGTAGATAGAAATGCTTTGCCTTTTGTGGGTAGAGAATTTAGTTTGTTATGAATTTCTTGTTAAGTTTCAGTCAACAACTCTATGAGATACTTACATGCTCAGCATAATACCTATAGTGCTTGGGCTTTATTTTCTGAATTTGATTTCTATAGTAGTATTCTGGAGATTGAATTTTAGAAAATCTGACTTGCATATATGTAGCAAGGTATTCTTTACTGTGCGTGCACTTTAAATTGGAATTATCTATGAAGTATGTGCTTGAGAAATTCTTTTCTCCAACTCGGGCTCACTACAGGAAAAAAAAATCAACATTTACTAAGATAGGAATGGGGAAACTGAGATCCACATTGTGAACTTGGCTTAGTGGCCCATCAGCTTTCTGTGCTTTTCGCAGTATCATTTCCTCAACCTTGGGCAGAATATCATGTGAGTTTCCATCAGGGATAGTCAGAGTCAACTATGTTGCAGCTCCTCTGAGCACCACCACTTGAGAGGCTGCTGGGCCACTGTGGAAAACTAAAAATAGACCTACCATAAGATAC
Organism: Uropsilus gracilis; assembly: GCA_004024945.1. Taxonomy (NCBI): domain Eukaryota; kingdom Metazoa; phylum Chordata; class Mammalia; order Eulipotyphla; family Talpidae; genus Uropsilus; species Uropsilus gracilis. The sequence goes on along the minus strand of PVHY01000283.1, from coordinate 110,694 downwards.
AATCCAGAGAGCCCACTCCTAAGAATCTACCCGAAGGATACAAAAACACTAATTTGAAAGGAAATCTGCACGCCTATATTCACTGCAACACTATTTACAATAGTTGGTGTATGCAAACAACCTAAATGTCTTAAAATAAATGAAACAAGGTTTGGATACATAATGGAATACTACTCAGTGGTCAAAAAAGATAAACTCATGTCATTTGCAACAACATGGATAAAATTGGAAGATATTATGCTATGTAAAATAAGTTAAAAAGAAAAGATAGTGTAGGGTAAATGAGTTAATCAGACTTTCCTCTCCACTAGCCTATATATTCAGCACCCTCCCTATGATAGTGCAGTCCAGTGAGTGTGTGTATGTGTAAGTCTGCATATCTGGGCCTAGGGGGAAGGAATAAAATGGCAATGTCATCTTGAGACACAGAACACAGAAATAGAGCATGAGAGAACATCAGAAAGAGAGAGCCCAGAGAGTATGAAGATTCCTGGGGGGTTGAGAAGCTTGCCTGCCTCCTGGCCCAACCAGGCCTGGTCCTGCCTTGCTCTTCCTGGTGTGTCTGTGTAACTGCTAAAACCAATAAAAACCCTACACAGATTGGTGAGCCTGATGCTTCCCCTACAATTGGCTAAGAGGATGGGATGGTTACCCAACAATATATATCAGATGGTTTCCAAAGGAAAAGCACAAAACAAATAGAAGGAAAAGCACAAAACTTGCAAGCTAATTATAGATCTGAGATAGCAGGGGAAGGGGAATGAAAAAGGTCAAAAACGGAAGGAAGATCACAAGGGACTATGGTGATGAATCAAGAGAAATCAAATGCTGTCCAAAAATCAACAATGCTGTAAATAAATAATAAACAAACAAACCACACACCAAAAAATGGAGGTTGCTGGGACCCGGAGAGAGTAAATGTCATTGCACTGATGCTATGGTCTTTATATTGGGGTTATATGGATGCAGGCATACAGCTCTTGAATCATTTTACCTAAACAAAGTTGTCATCATTCTGGTCTTTTTCTATTTAAAAGGACTGATTTATTGGAAAAAAGGAGAGAGGAGTAAAGAACACTTGCATAGACACAAGCAGAAAAAAGAGCCACCCCGAAACAGACAGGTTTGTTAAGAAGCTAGTCACAGGCAAAAGCGGGTGATGAAGTAAACCTACAGGGCACAGGTGACCAACAGACTGCTACCTGCAAGGGGAGAAGGCTGGTGAGAAGCACCTGCATAGTCATGGGTGGGTGGGAGAACTGCTGCCCATGGCAGCTTCTAATCCTAGAAACCATCGGCTTTTTTAGTCTGTACCAGAGCAACTCTAACCGTCATATTGTCAATACCCAGCACTGAACAGTCTGGCCAGATCTGTCCAAAGTAATGATTTACTTGCAGAGTAATCAAGAATCTACCCAAAAGAAACCTCAATGTGGGTACAAAGGGACACCTGTGCTCGGATGTTTACTGCAGCACAATTTATAATTGCAAGGTCATGGAAGCAACCTAAATGCCCCAAAACAGATGATTGGATGAAAAAAATGTGGTATATATACATGATGGAATATTACTCATCAATTAAAAATGACAAATTTGATGATTTCATAACAACATAGATGTATTTAGAAGAAATCATTTTAGCAGAAACAAGCCATAAAGAAAAAGACAGAAACCAAATGATTTCACGAATATATGTGAAAAAAATAAACAAAAACCTTGAAGAAAAATCAAAACAAGCTAAGCACCAACTGAAGCACACAACTTTGAGCAGGAGGGAAAGGGGGGGGAGGGAGGGAAGGGTGGGGGGGGTAAATCCTTGAGATTACAATGTTGTGAAATTTATATATATATATAAAACATCAGGAACTTCCCCAGAAGCGTGATTAAAAACAGAGATCATTAATTATTTAAATTTTTTTGTTTGTTTGTTTTTTAAAATAATTTATTTTTATGTAAATTTCACAACTTTGTAATCCCCCGTTTTCACCCACCACTTTATTCTTGGTTTCACTCTCTTTTGTCCTTGGGCAAGTGTACAAAAGGGAGAGAAATTAGGTATCTTTCCTCTTGCCCTTTCCCTCCCATACACTCTTCACCTGTTTTGGATCTGGTTCAAGATCCTCAGGCAGTTTTCATTTAACAGGAAGCTTCTTCATAGCCTCCACATCACCATCTCTTAGATATCAAAATTTTTTTCCTACCCACACCAGGATCAGGTTCCCAAAACTTCCAACCCAGTCTCCAATGCACCTTAAGGATAAACTTTGATGGTCACTTGGTATTCCACAAGGTGAGAGACTCATTGCCCTATTCAGTTCATACAAGTCACTCTCCCCAGGACTCAATGTTGGCCTGGTTTACTACAGCTGCTTAAAAATGCTTTTCCAGCTAAAATGACCTACCGAGGACCCTGGCTGCCTAAATGCTCTGCCCCAGTGCTCAGGCCAGGGTGCTCCCTTTTCTTATTCTTTCTTTTTTTCCTAATTCCCAGAGCCAGCTGCCTCTGTCAGTCTCTAGAGCTATGCCAGAGACTCACTGTTCCTACCTGACTTGTTCAGAATGGGCCTCTGTGTCAAAGGCCTGATTCCTGAAAAATGCCATGGGTAGAGAGAGAAAAGAAAAGATAAGAGTAAGATGAGTTAAGGGAAAAACAGCCAATGTAAAAGGAGAGGAGTTTAAGCTAACATCAAAAGGAAGAGTGTTTATGAACAAATGCATTGTGATGAGCAGAGATGAGATGCCATAAGAATGACTGAATTGTGAAAGCTTACGGAGATAGAGTGGAGAGTAAACCTGGAATTGGTCAGTCAGACCAAGAAAATAATCAGGATCCCAATTTATTTCAAAGCAAATACAATTTGAAATAGCCTCCTGTCGAGGTAGAGTAAGCTAAGTCCCAAAGAGAAAGAGCAAGCCCAAAGTCCACACAGAAAGGAGCATTCTTGGGTAAGGTTGATAATGATGTGTCCATTACAATCGCATATAATCTCCTTTCCTTGCCATTTTACTGAAAACACTTGAACCATCAATTCTGCACCGAACTTCTCCAAGGACCAAGATGCTTCTCCCTTTTGTTTGTTTGTTTGTGTCTTTTTATGGTAAAAGATGATGGTGACTCAGACAGAGGCTCTAAAAAGTTCACTGAAACCTATGTGTCAGGCGGTGTTCATCAACTGGCAGGTACCATCACTTAGCAATTTCACCTGAGATTTTCATTGACAGCCCACCATCTATAGATCATTTCCCTGAGATACAGTTTTTTTCCAGTAGGATATTGCCATTCTCTTCTCTGGGGGATATGATTCTGACTGATAAAAATTCTGCGGGAAAGTGGGGAAGGAAGACTGGGAGATGGTGGGTTTACCATTCACTTGGAACTCCTGTTTTTTATGTGATATCACTGGTATCCCTAAGTGTTCTCCTGTCAAAGTCTCCAAGTAAATTGCTAATAATCTATCAAAATGGGAGAAAGCCTGTCATTCATTTGCTAATGACAGGCAGGAGATCCAGTCTCTAACTTCTCACAATTTTATTTGATCTGTTTGCAACCCCACGAATTTCAAACACACCTGCTTCCTTCAGTTCCTCAGTCTTTCTGTGCTTCTTCAGTAGGAATAAGATTGTTTATAAGCTTCCCCACTGCTCTACTTGAGTTGAAGTTTTTATTTTACTAAGTCGGCTACTCTTGGCAAATGCTTCCAATGTTTTGTTGCTGCCTTCTCTCCTGTTGTGTGTGTAAGTGATTATGTCATTATAGTGAAGTTTGGGAAAGATGCAGAGATAAATTTGTGGGAAACTTGTGCCATGTTAACCAGAATATGTTTTAGATGATTCTTCTTAAAACACTTACTCTAGTTGTGTGGTACAACAATATGATAGTACCCATAGCATCACATCCTATCACACAAGTCTGTTAATAAATTGAAGATTTTTAAGATATGGCAGTCCACAACAGCAGTCAATTCTGATATTTGTTATTGTTCAATAAAATCCAAGTACTGTGTGGCTAAAAGAAACCATGCAGAACTTTTAAAGTGCCACACGTTATTACATGGTTGAACTATATTTTTCAGAAGGAAGGATACATTTTCAGAATACTAAGATCTCAAAGTACATGCTCAGCTTAATGCTCAAGCTATATGCTCTCTGCTGCATGATGCTGGGGTAACCAATACTGTTTTATATTTATGTTTAAAATCAGCCAGTGAAGCATATATTAATACAACTTTATTATTAAGCAGTGAAAAATTTCTAGACTGATATCATACCTAAGTTTTTTCAAGGAGTAGTGAGATAAAGTGATTTCATCTCAATTTCACTAAATGTGTTGTTTTTCATTACTGAAATTCTGATTCTGTCAAATTACAACAAAAGTTCAATATTTATCTTGTGTTCTGATGCCCATATCAGATGTGATCGGCTTTTAAGTCAAAACATTATGTTTCTAATTACACTACAAATGGCCTGAGATCTGAGAATAAACATGCTTCCTCTAGCTCATACCTCCTTCTCTTAAAACAAACTGTCCTCAGCCAGAATCTTGCTGGCAGATTGGAGGATGATTCACAAGATAGAATGGGATTCAACTTGGCTTTTCCACTGGCTGCACAGAGCCAAAAAGAAGCCAAAATGTGTTTGTTTCCACAACACAAGCAGCTTCACAAAGTGGCACATGGAAGAACAATCATGAAGAAGTTAGTCTGATAGTTTCTCTGCAACAAGGACTGGTGACTCATACAAGTTTCTGACTGAGGTCTAGATGTCTCTTTAAGTCTTTTCCACTGGAGCTTGTGGGCTAAAATTCTGACAGTCTTTCAAAAATGCTTTGAGACAATCTTGTGATTTCATTCATCTCTAATCGCAGAATCTGTGTTCAGGAGTAATGTACTCAGCTCTGCCTATGGTTTTGATAAAAAATTCCTCGCAGCTGGGCTTCTGTTAAACAAAACCATGAGAATGTCAGCTTCAAGCAGTATTATTGTCTGGTAAAGGACAATTCCCAGGGTCTTGACATGAAATTGACTGCACCACCGTAGATTTTGGGCACCCACCACTTTTTAGAGCCTTCTGCTTATGTTAACTAAGTAGCCAGTGTAAGCCCTCATTAGCACACAAACATATGAAATACTTCCCTCATAATTAATGGCTAGTTCTCTAAACACTGTTAATTTCATTAATCACTATGGAAAATAGCAGGTCCTTTCTCATCATGCCTTCCAATTACAAATTCCTCCAAACTTTCTTTTTTTCAGATTAAATAGCATCAGCAAAATAAATCCTTCCTCAATACAGCATTTTCTCCCTCTAGATTCAAACACACCTGGGACAGCCATTACTATGACCCTATACCCAGCACCCATAGTGTCTTCCATACAGTGGATGCTCAATAAGTACCTGCTAAATTCAATATTTTCAATTATTGGTTTTGTTCTTTTCAGGACTCATTGTTTTTTGCCTGTTGCATAATCAAAGTTACCTACCCATGCTACCATGGTGGATATTAAAATATTGAAATATTTCCCACTTTGCAAAGTGCCCTCCCCAGGTGACCTGATCTCCCTGGTTTCTGACCCATGACTCCCAGGACTTTCCAGAATTTTCCATAGTCCATCACCAGGACAGCAAGGGACTTCTGGGACCCTGAAGATTGCTCAGTGCCTCGAACCCTGCTTTGAAATTTTATTTTGCTGTATTTTAAATACATCCCAGTCTTTAACAATATTAAAGTCAGTACATGATTAAGTATAACACTCCAAGGGAAATACATTTAAATTATAAACTATGAGTATCACCAAGAATTCCTATTTTTCATTCTTAATATCTGAATCAATGATTAATGGGCTATGGCCAAAGGTGGTACTTTAGGGCAATGCTTAAATCAACAGGAAATGGGAAGAAAAGAAAGCCTTGGTCGTGGATCTGTAGTCAGGGAGCCTTCAATGCCAATTTCAGTCTATTCTGCTAAGGATGCAATAAGAATGCTATCAAAGTTTTAATTGCTCCCTAAAGTACTACATATATAGAAATAAAATTTGGCAACCTCTTTAGAACTCTAAGAAGATACCCACTTGCTGAATAATTTACCAAGCTTTTTAGGCCTGAGTTTAGTTGGGTGTTTCTATTGTTTTGTTATGTTTTCTTTTATTTTTAATTTATGCTATGGGGTAGTAGGAAATACATTGAAAAGGAAGCTATGGTTGGAACAAGGAGATATATTCTTATGAGTTGCTTCCTTTTTTCCCTCTCCATGGAAGCACATAAAAAAACAAGTACTTTTCACATTACAGGCAGCTAGAGAGATATTTGTTTTGCTGTTGGCAAAGGAAATTTTCTGAATTATTGCTTAAGAGACAAATTTCTAGCAATAGCCCTGTACCTGGTGTTAAGCAAGTCTTTACTAGCAAGGTAGTAAAAGGAGAAATGTGTGTGTTTCACATGACCTGCCTTAGAAAATGAAAACAAAGGATCACACCCAAAGGCATCCTTAGATGTAAAGCATAGAGCATTCTTTTTTTTTCTTCAGATTATCAGTATTGCCTGATAATCTGTCAATATGATGTTATTCATTTAACATCATATTGATGTTAAATTTTTAATTGATATTGATCATATTTGGGTTGCTTCTAATCTTTTATTCTTACAGTCAATGAATTGCCATGAACACTTTTCATATATATCCACATTTTTATACATATCTGATCAGTCAAAATTTATGTTTGTGTTTTTAATGAAAAAAAGACATTGAAATAGAAAATCCTGTCTTTTTAGTCCATTTGAGCTTTATCTTCAAAGATGTGTACAGATTTATTTATATGTATGTTTACAAAGGAGTAATATATTTCTGGAAGCTTGCATAAGAAATTTATCATGAAGTAATACATTTCTTGAAGGCTATATGAGAAATTATTAAAGATAGTTACCTCTAAGAAATGGAAATTTTGGAAATGAAAGAACTCTTTCACTTATATACGCACTAGACATTTTTATCAGAGACTTACTTTTATAATAACTTATTAATAAAATTATGCCCATGTCAAGCCAAGACAAAAGTTCCTATCAGTTACATTGTGGACCAATAAACATTTTGAATATGTTATTAACACATTTCAAAACAATCTGTATTTAATAGGAAAAAATCCAGAAAGTGAAAAAAAGACAAAGCTATCATGAATTAGAACTTAAACCCGCATGTACAGATCTCCTGCCAAGTTAAGGTCAAAGGTTTTAGGTTTTCATGGAAGAACTTGGGTGTCAGGGTATGTTTTTCAAGCTTATAGCCTCCTGTAGTAGTGGATCTTGAAATGTGAAGTCATTTACTAAAATTTTCTTGGTCAGTTTCCTCATTGGAAAATGAGATGAGTTTAGAACTTTTTTTTTAACCACATGAAGTAATTGTGAACATTAATGACATAATATATGCAGCACTTAGCACAGAGCCTAAGGGAACACTCAATGAATGTTAATTATGTTTATATTGCTATCATTATTTTACAGAAAAAGCAGCAAATCTAAATAGGGGAATTTTTGGAATGGAACCATGATGGCTGCTAAAATATCAAAATACTTCTCTATCCCCAAAGTGCCCTGTCCCCAGACATCCTAGTCACTAAAAAAATTAATAACTTACAGTATCAGTTTGATTGCACTAATGTAAACACTAATGTAAATACAAATGAAACTTCTTCCATGGGAGAAAGGAATGAGTATTAGCCATTACACACATTTCCAGGCATTCCTAGGATGGCATCTTCCACCTAAAGCTGATGAGTATGTTTTCTATTAATTATTTGAGCAAGTTATCCTAGCACACTAATTTCAGAAGGGTTAAGAAGCTTATTTAATTGATATGTACCAAAAAAAATCTCTAATTCAGTGCTATTCATTTATATTCAAGGAGATAAAGATAGCTTGCTAATGTTTTTACTACTCAAAAAAACATGAGCATATGCTTCAAGTGGGAGGAATTATTGGCTCCCCACCTTCATTGCTTCTGTCTCCCATTTTTCCTGTCCAAACGCTGATGGACTGAGCTTTACTAGGTATGTTCAGTGCTGCTTCAGGTTCCTGGCAAGTTCACAGGAAAAGAGATAGCAACACTAAATGTCCATTCAAAGACTCTCCCCCCCGCCCCTCCTGCCCCATCCCCAAATCCTTCTAATTGGAATCACCATCTGAATCTCACTCCTGGTCTGTGCCTTCTGTCTCTACTGGTATCCTAGAGTCACCACTTTCTGTTCCTTTTGCCCTGTTGCTGCTTTGGGGTTGATTTCTCCAACTCAAAATGTATAAAGTATACAAAAAAAAAAAAAAACCTAAGGAAAAAGTATATGCAGCAATGCATATACAGTACAATGCATATGTCATCAAGAGTTGAGCTCATAGTTTGCAGGGAATTTTCCAACCCACCCAGGGAGGAAGAGATGGGAACCCAAAGGGGCTGACACTGGCATATCTGACCACATTTCGCAGTTAGAATTCTTTTACTTTGAATTACAAAAGTGATACGGGTTAAAAATTGTCTCACAGTTAAAAATTGTATTGGTCTGAAAATACTCTGGTGGACAGAGTCTGAAAAAGTCTGAAAGACCCCGTGCGAGAGAAAATGGGTAGCTTGGAAGAGAAGGCATATAAAAAGGGAGGAGCAAGGAGAAAAAGAGGAGAGAGAGAGATGAGAATGGTGGACTGAGAGAACAGGCCAACGTGGTCTGCCAGGGGAAGCCCCCTGAAAGAGTGAGCTGGAGATGGCAAGGAGCCATGGTGGGAGTCAGATATCAGTTGGTGTGAGTCAGAGAAGCATATCAGTTGGTGTGGAGTCAGATATCAGAATGGCAGGCAGTTGGTGTGGAGTCAGATATCAGAATGGCCAGGGGTGACCAGGGGCTGCTGCAGGCAGGCCTGGTGAATTTGGCCAGCCACCATGGAAGGAGGGCCTGGTAAAGGTTGCGTGTGGAGTCACAGAAAGGTGGCAGACTTGGAAAGCTGATTTGTGCATCAGCAATTATGAAAGAAATTTGAAGAGACTTGGAGAAGCAGAGCAGTGCAGCACACTGAAGAAGTGAAGAAACTTGAAGAAAGACTGGGCTTTGCAGAAGTGCCTACCTCTCAGTTTGGAGGAGCAAAGGGACACATCTTGGACATGTGTCTGGGACTTTCGGACTAAACATTACTTGGGGCAAAATAACTGGCCACTAGTGGCATTAAGGATTTTTCATTTTCCTGGTTAATTTTCCTTGTTAATAAAACCCTCTTGTTAAATGGCATTTTGCCTGGCAACAGCTAAACATGTGTGGTATGAACCTGAGGGAACCTGACTTGGCAGAGGCCATGTTTTAGATGTGGGTGGTTGGTTGAGGTTTCTGCCTATTTTTGACCCAATTTCAAAAGTAGCCTGTTCTATTAGCAATATCAGCAGAGTTTATCAAGTGATAAAACCAAAGATATATTAACATTTGGTGTGTAACCTTCCCATCAATTTTGTTTATCTTTTGCTTTCTCAAATATTTACTAAGCAACTGCTATGGGCTCTGAGCGGGGGGAGGTGGAGGAGGCAAACAATAACAGAGCCTATATATAAAAGAGGTAATTCTAAATAGAAACTGGTGATGTGAAGGCATTCCAGTGGCATGATATGTTTTTGTTTGGACAGAAGGCTTGGTCCGTGCAGGACTAAGAAAGAATGCTCCAGGAGAAAGTAAAACAAGCTACAGGTCAGAAATGGACAAAGCTCCAGGGGCAGCAAAACCATCAGTGTGCCTGGGGGCTCTGTGAGTGAGCAGGCAGCAGGTGGCAAGTCAAGAGAAGGAAGCTGTGCCCAGACATCAGTGAAGGTAGGTCATTGAGGAGCTGGGTATTCTCTAACAATAGAAACCACTAAGGAAAGAGCATGATTATACTTCCATTTTTAAGAAATCACACTGACTACTACTGCCAAGAATGAACTTTAAGGAGACAACAGCAGAATTAAAATGCCCATCTAATAAAAAGTGTCCTAGCCCAGTTCTCTGTGTCCCTACAGAGAGTTATGCAGACCCCTAAACAATGACCCTGCAACCATAGCTCTGGGGTACCAGGAGTGGCAGTGGTTATAAACAAACTGAAAAGGGACCATTTGAATTGCAGACTGGGGAATCTTTAATATTCACGTGAGTGTTTCTTCTTGGATATAGCAATAGCTTTAGTTTAAAGCAGCTACCTATGGCTATAAACATATGTATGCAATACTTTTATAGCCAATTGCTTGCTTTCTGCAGATCATGGGTACACAGCTGTCTCTAAATAATAAGGCTTCATTTAATTCACAAAGAACTCTAGGTTGGGCCTCTGTAGAACCTAATCCTGACATGTGCCTCTGCAGATCTATAAGAGGAGATGCCAAGTGCCTCCCACTCCAGTCAGGTGAGGCCAGTCTGGGATCCTCATCACTTCTACCCTGGCCTACCAGCACCAATCACTGCAAGAAGTTTCCAGGCTCTATTTCATTATGAGTTCCCAGCCACTTGTCCACTATAAGGGGACCTGCAAGCATTGCAAGGGGACCTGCAAGCTTCAGCTTTATGTCAGAGCACAATGCAAATATTTAGAGATGGAAGGGCATGGATGAATGAAGTCACTTTTCATAGACTTTGGAGTTAGATGCCTCCTCCCCATTTATATTATATTCATATCAATTAGTTCTGCTTTATATTTTCTCCTTTTAAAACTGCAAATTCTTCCCAATAGAATTAAGATGTGGGGAAAGATAAAATTAACTCAAACTTCTAATTTCTTATCAGCAATTTCATCTTCAAAAGGGCCACACAAACACAGCTGAAAAGAGCATTGTGGGAGTTGCAAATGCACAAGCATGGAATGCCTCTGCACCGTGTTGGAGCCACACTCTTCACACCAGGTGATGCTACTGTCTTCTCTTCTCAGCATGCCCAGGGAAACAGAAAGAGCTGCAGTCCTCCCCAGGCCGACTTGGGCTTTTCCCAGTATGAGCATAACATTTACTGTAGTATTTATGGCCATCTTACCCACTGAGTCATGTACAACTGTGCTTCTATTTTATACTAACTTCCTATTTTGGTTTGAACGTGTTGAGTGCTTGCCCCAATCCTACCATTTTCATGCATAGCATTTTCATACATTTCATACATTGCATTTTCATACAGTGCTATTGCAGTTTGTAGGAAGGCACATGGCACCTCATAGAACCGACCGTATCTTTCCATATCCAACCCAAATGAAATTATATGTTCATCAAAATGCTTTTGATGGAGATTTGGAACATGCCACCCCCAAATATGGCACTTTAATATATTGAATAGTTCAAACTTGGAAGAGTTTATAAAAACAACAACAGCAAGAAAGTCAGTGTTTCTCCCTCTTCTCTCTCAAAACACTCAGAAGTCCTTCCTAGGGTAGCTCCTTTCTCTCCAAGATGCTAGAATTTGAAGGAGAAGCATGACTTGCTGTCTCCTGCAGCTTACTATACCTAGCTCACATTCTTCATCTTAGCATGTCTTTCACAGCTTCCTCCTTTTCTTTCTTTCTTTCTTTTTTTTTTTTTAGGTCTCACTATGTTGCCCAGGGCAGTCTCAAACCCGCGGACTCCCACGATTCCTAGCTTCAGCCTCCCAAGCTTGGGATTAAAGGCGCACGTGACCAAGCCTGGCAGCTTCCTCTTTTCATCAAGCCCAGCTTTAACCATTTCTTCAGGTCACCATTTCCTAATGAAAGCTCCCATGTAAGTTAAAATTTACATTAAATTATGTGTTTTTCTTTTGTGAATCTATCTTTGTCAATTTCATTTTCAGACACAACCAGGGCCCCTAAGAGAGTTGTAAGGTAGATAAGTTTTCAGGGTTTTTGCTCTTCTACCGTTAGCCTCTATGACCAGCACCTGTGGCATTGCACACTTCCCATGATTGTATTCCTGGTCCATTGGATGTGTTCATGTATAAGTGGGCATACCTGGACCTAGGATGTGGGGGACAAAGGGGTTGAGTCACATAGGGGAGAGGAGCACAGAAATAGGAGAGCACAAAGGAGTGAAAGCAAGAGAGAGCACATAGAAAGAGAGTAAAAATTCTGGGTTGCTGGGGGACTCACCTGCCTCCTAGGCCCCCTGCTCCTGCTGTCTAGTCTGCCTGCTTGCCATACCATTGGCCCAGCCTCCCTGCCTGGTGAACCTGTGTACCTGGTACTCTGAGAGAGCCTTAAAGCCTGCAAAACAAGGGTCTGGAAAACTCTTTTTGTTCCCTACACTTTTTTCACTCATATCACATTATGTCAACTGTTGAGAGCTCTGAGTCCAGGTTTGTGTGTTATCTCTAGATCTGCATATGCATGTTATCCATACAGAATGCATGGAGCCTGATCAGTACACAGCACGATACAACTCTGATCAAGATTTCGGTGGGTTATGTTTTTAAAATTGTATTACAAAAAAAATTATTGGTTCAGTTAGACTGAAGAAAACTGGTACCTTTTACCTGTCTTTTTGAGCCTAATATAACTACCTATTCTTATTTGGCAGTGAATATGATGATCAATTTTATGTGACATCTTGATTAGGTCATGGAATCCCCATATAGTTGGTTACACTTTATTCTGGGTATGTCTGTGAGGTTGCTTCTGAATGAGGTTGACGTTTAAATCTGTAGCCTGACTAAAGAACATTGCCCTCCAGGCAGGTGGATGGGCAGCTCCAACTCATTGAAGGCCTGAATTGAACAACAGGCCAAACAGAGTTTGTTCACTCTGAGTGTCTTTTAGCTGGGATGTTGGTCTACTCCTGCCTCTCAGATTGAACTACAAAATCAACTCTCCCAGGTCTGAGCTCACTGATCACAGATCTTGGGACTTTTAAAACTCCATAGCTGCAGGCATCAATACTAATTATGCATGGATATGATTTTGTGGACATTATATGTGTGTGTTTAGAAAAAAGTTTTATATTAACATATTGAGATATTAATATAAGAAATCCTACTGGTTCTGTTCACTGGAGAACCCAGATATTTATTTACTTTTTCTTTAGGTATTTATTTTTTTCTTTAAAACCACAAGCAAATATTAGTGGAAATGGAGGCAAGGATCTGGTATCTCTTTCTCTTCTTACAAGGACACTAATCCACCCTGGATTAGAATTGGACTTGCATGCCTAGTTTCACTTGCTGAGGTCAGAGAAATTGAAATGGAAAGGCTAACTCTCACACTCATTCTATCCCACTGAGAAAGGTGAATATAACATGGGAACCAACAGTCACAGAACCAGAGAGATGTCAAGACTGTTGTAATAATCTCTCATGTATATAAATAGTGTATACTTGCACCTTAAGTATTGGGTATACTTCAGATTGGTAGACAAGGCTTCCTGGCTCTTGGTAAAAGTATGGTTTCTCAGGAGGGACTGACCCATACCTGGAAATGTCTTTTCATCTGAAAGTTGTCCAGTAGCAGCATTTTCCCTTTCCTTCTAGGCTTTCCTGAAGAGCACTTTTGGAAAGCATTCTATATGAGGGGTGCCTTTGGTGCAGAAGTCTACAGTGGTGGTGATGATGATTATCTTTATCATTATTATTACGCTATTTGTTTTATTGATATCTGTCCCACATTATGCTGTACACTTTTTATAGCCTATTTCAGATAATTACCCTAACAGCTCTGTGAGATTGATGTTATTGTTCCCATTTTATAAAGGAGGACACTGAGATTCTGAAAGATTCAAAGAATTCTCCAAGGAGTAACAGAGTAGTAGGCATCAAAGCTTTGTCTGACTCCTTGCGTTGCCTCCCAAGTTTTCCAGTTTAATTCTAGTTATAAAACAAGCATAGGAAACTGGTCAGCATAAAATTGTAGCAGAGATCATTAAACTTTTTCTATAAATGGTCAGAGTAAATATTTTAGACTTTGTGGGCAGCAGTTCAGCTTTGCCATTGCTAACACAGAAGCAGCCTGGAACAATACAAAAATGAGTAAGATTATTGCAATAAAACTTTGTTTATAAAAATACATCAAGGGATAGATTTGGTTCTTGCACTAAAGTTAGGTCACCCTCATATATAGTAAGAATCCATGGAAGTTGCAAGAATAAGAACTTGATAAGCAATTAGCAATCCCTCCAGTACTTTAATACATAGTGAGGAATATATGGCAAACCCACTTAAAAAAAAAAGCTAGATATTCCTGAGATAAACCAGAAAAATGTAAAATAAATTTAATATAAATATGAATGTAATTACTAGGAGTAAAACTGTCTCTCAGACTAAGTAGGTGCAAAGCCAGATTTTAGAAACAGGGTAGGGAGTGAAAAGGATGAAGGGAGAAAAAGTATCCTTCTCAGCCTAGATTTCTGAAAAGTACATAACACAGAAGGAATAAAGAGAAGCTTATGAAGTACCAGACAGTTCTAGCTAATAAGCAAAGGCAGTTGTGTGCTTAAACAAAAAGGAGACCATAAGTAAAATTTCATGCCTCCCCCGGAGAAAAAAATGATTGTCATCTCCCAAAATATCAAACTAGTAGACTGAATTATTGATTACTCTCTGAAAGTTTTCATTTGAAATGTTCAGTGGTTAAGGCAATAATCCAATCCACTCCCCGGTCTGTCCCTCTCTGCTCTTCTATCTCTGCTCTGATTTCAACTCTGAATTGCAAAGCAGGACATGGATTTTATCTAGAGCCTCTCTCACTCTACATGCCCAGCACTCTTCATAAGCCAGGGCCTGAAGCCTAGAAAATCAGCTGGCAAAAGACAGGCAGGCTTGGTGCCATTTTTTTCTGCAAAGTAATTTTCAAATGGAAATTGGATGCAGTTGCATGATGGGTCTTAACTTTCCTCTGCTTGAAGTACAGGGCTTAGCAGACTGCAAATCCCCAGTGCCATGCAATGCAAACACCTTTCTGGTGTCTGGTCCCCTTGTAGTGATGAATTTCTGCTTGCAGAAATATTGAGAGTTGGCATCAGGAAAGGGGTGCAGAGCTATGACAACATCAAATGATCCCCATCTCTAGCTCAGTGATGACTGCTTCTGGACTAATGTCTTAGTGAAATCAGACAAGACAGGTGATAAAAATAACTGCAAAGAATATTATCTCCACCCAAAGAAAAGATGATTGATTCAGTTATTAAGTCAATGAGGCAATCAAGTCAGAAAGGTCTGCCTCTAAGGTTTATGGCATCATCTCTTGTGTTCAGCCAGCCCCGGTTCCCTCACCTTGACCCTGAGCTGTGACTCAGATATTCACCTTCTGTTAGCAGTCCGCTCTTAAATCACATTGTCTTTCTTGGTCAGATTTTGCCTTAGAATCTTAAGTTAGTCTCCGACAGGACGTCCTATCTAATTGCATCAAAATTGAGTTTCCTGACTAGCATCCCGGAATCTCAGGTCCCACTTCTCTCTCTGTCTAGAAGTCACAAGTTTGGCTCTCACTCAACCCAGATCCTTTAGCTAATACCCTGAGCCTGGGGCAGCTCTTCCCAGGATGCTTGCTGCTGGCTGTGTATGGTTTTTGAGTGCTGATCTAAGATCATTAAAAAAGTGAGTTACACATCAGATTATCAAAGACTGTACAAATACAGCATATATAGAATGTAACTACCTAATTGATAATTGTTTTATGGATAACATGCAGAAAAGAATTGTTAGCATATACTGGTTCAAATAAAATTCTAAATCAACATCACCTCTTTCCTTTAACTTCTTAAGTGTGGCTCCCAGAAAACTTAAAATGATTTATGTGGTTATATTATCATATTATATTTCTCATAGATAGTGCTAAGCTAGTGTTGGTGAAGGAATAAGTGAATGGAGACAGGGACAGCATGCTGTTATGGATGTGGTCATTACAATTCACCCAAAATAAGTTCTAGTAGAGATGATTTTTGTTTAAGGGAAGGAGAGCTTGTGGGTTACTGTCAAAATTGCCTTCTTTCTTGTCCTTGTTAAAAATGGAATTATTTTTGAAAGAATTATATAACATTTGCTGTCATTTATTTATGAGGTGGTTTTGCCGTTCCTATCTTTAAAGGCAGCATTTTACCTTTTTAAACTCAGGCCCAATTCTATATTGGAATTCCTGAAACTATGAAAAAAGGGCCTATAAAGGACTCCAGTCCTGAATTCACAGCTCATAAAACACTGCCTGGCACTTAGGAGTTCAGAATAAATATTCATTACAAGTGGATTGAAGTTTGCTATTATTGGGTGTCAGTAGATTCTTTGCTTACAGTATCAAAACTGTGCCACAGAATACTTTTAAAATACAAAATAAAATGTTATTATCACAGCTGAACTTAAAAACACAAATAAATCCAAGTGTTTCTTTTAGGACACTAACTCTTGTAATGAGGTAGAGATAAGAGGGTCTTTTCTGAGATTAATGGCCAAAACATTACTGTTCCTTGTCATTGATGGGATGGCTTTGGAAACCATAGGGTTTTTTGCCCCCTGCTAACAATGGGGTGTAAAGTTAAGAGCAAACATAGGAGTTCAAGTCACCAAGTACTATAAATACTCACCACTCTAAGTTCTGTTCCCATTCAGGTCCAGCTTCATGGGCATGTATGGCCTGTGCTATTTCATGGGGCAGGGGCTCAGAATAGCACTGTGTTTGAGCCAACTATCTGCTCTCACTGTCTAAAAAGTTTCAATAATTGTATCTTTGAACTTTTGTTTTAAAAATGAACTCTGGTGGGACAATGGGACGTATCTTGTGGGCAGGGCCACCACTCATTGACTTGCAATGTTCACCATGTCCTGTAAGCCCTGAATTCCAGTTGACTCATAATTTGTGGAAGTTCAGTGAGACCCAAGGTGAATGCAAGGTAAGTGTGTTTGTTAGGTCTGTGGTGGAGTAAGCAGGGTGGATGACAGTTCCAAAAGGCCATCCTACCTGTTTGACAAAGAGGTTGTGGCTACCACAGAAAGCAACAGAATCCTAAGAAATACCGTCAACAAGGGAATCCTATCATATGCTTTCCACTTGGGTTGGTTCCTGAGTTAGTAACCACTTACACTGAGAATGATGACACAGGAGGAATGAAAGCTAGAACTCTTGAGAGTTACTTTTCCTTCCATCTTTCCTCATTCCTGTTCACTGAAGGTAGAATATTGGCCAGATGTGTGCATATCAAGAAATGAAATAAAAGCAGCTGAATTAGTTTTGTGTTGAATGCCCTGCAGGAGCACACCTGCAGTTTAACGAGTTAGTTTTCTTCTCCACTACAGTAAGGAGTTCCCCTTGTTCATGGTGACCACAGACAGTCTTAGGATAAAGGTGTCAGAACCTATAATTGAACTTTGGTTGAACAGTTTGAGAAGAGCCTAAGAACCAGAGGTTTGCTCTTGATGGGTGCTGTCAGAGACCAGGGGCTTGCCGACCAGTGAATATCTGAATAGATGTTATTTGTTTATGCCCAATTGAAGAACGCAAGTCTTGTCACCATGTCAAATCAGTGTGCAATAACATTGAGACCAAGGTGTAAACCTCAAATCCAGGTCCTAGTGGTCCAAGGCTGCTTTTTTTTTTTCTTTCTCTCACTGTTTAGCAAAAAAGAAAATTCCCCTCTGAACATATGAGCTATGAAATACAAATTATGTGATCTCAGTGATTCTCTGTTTGAAAGCAATGCATTGCTATTTGCATTTAAATCTGGTTTTACACAGCATAAAGAGTACTAAAACTCATGCTAATAATTTAAATTTTTATTTTTACTTTACTTAAATCAACACTAGACAGCAAATAAAGAAACCTCAAGAGAAGTCAAGAGATTATACAAGGAAAGGGGGAAAAAGCTTTACATTTTAGCACTTTTAGGACACTTTTTAAGATTTTTTTTGAAGAAGGGGTCCTCACTTTCACTTTGCACCAGGTCCTACACATCATGTAGCTGGCACTGTTCCCAGTTCTTTCTTTCTTTTAACACTGACAGTGCCCTAATGAGAATTATTAAATTTCCTGATTTTCTGCTGTTGTTCTCAGAAGTCACTAGCTGCTCTGGGTTCTCTAAGTCATAGGTTTGCAAACCCCTGTGGGTTCTTTGGGGAGTGTGAGCTTCGATTGACTGGAGTCCACTGATTTTCTCTTTCCAGATCTTAGTCTTAATTCCTTTTATTGGGGTGCAAGCAGGAGAGGTCAGATGATGGTGGAAGATGCATCCTCTCCAAGTTGACCTCAAACAAAAATAACCACTTGTCCCCATGGTAAATAGGGTTTATTCAGAAACAAAGCAACAGAAGAGAGGGCAGACCAGGTATTCCTAAAAATACCTCCAGGAATTTCTGCAAAGCCAAGGCTTGCACCCCCTATATATAACCTCAGAGGACCTCTCCTCAGCTCCATTGTTACTGGGAATAGACCTGGGTGGTGTTGCCTGTCACTACAGGTGCCAATGTGCAGAGACAGAAATTCAATCCATAAGCACTTTTATTTTTTTAGATTGCTGGCCAATGAGAGAACAGTGGGCATAGTACCCTGAAGAGACTCTTCTGCCATCTATCCCAACCAGTCTTTTTATAATGAGTTAAACAAAGGCAGTCATAAGCAAAAAGATCAACAGAATAGACTGTCACAATTGATGTTTCAGGTATTCAACACTTCAGCCCCTAGAACATATTGTTAGCCTCCATCAGTCTAACCAATGTTGTTAATGTCCAGCACTTCTTCAGGCATCAGTAGGACAGGATTCTCAAGAGTTTAAAGTAAGAGTTTGAAAGAAAACAGATCATTAGTCACAGTGCACACATGCAGCTTACGCTAGTGGTGCCATATCCTTCTTCCTTAGCTCCTGTCACCACCACCACCAGAGGGGAAACAACACCTCTTGCCCTGGGAGAGGCAAGCCATGTTTGGGTCTTAGCTTGTGGCTTTGTGCATGTGTGGGGTCTGTCTCCATGGCTTCCCAACCTCATTTGAATATAGCTCTAAATATTAATACTCAGAGCTCTTTATCTCTGCCCTTCACTGAGAAGATTGTCCTGTCATTACTGTGCTTTTCTGTTTGGGGGTTTCTTTTTTCTTTTTCTTAGCCAAAGATATCCAAGTTTCTACTGACTCTTCTGATCAATATCTTATTTATAAACAATTTTCTAGTCCTTATCTTCAGTTGCCCTAAGAACCCCCTAGTCATAACTTCCAATTACATTTGTCTTTGATACAAATTTATAGTGAATCAATTTCTTAAAAAGACCATTCCTCTATCCCTTACACAGTATATAGCTTTACAAAATAATTTTCAGGAAGATATTGTAACAGAGATTTAAAGTGACTCACACCACACCAGATGAGACCAAACAGATAAACTGCATTAGAAAAATTTAGAGCTTTTGGTTATCTCTCCTTTTCTTTTTCTTAACAGAAATATCTGCTCCTCTTATATCTAGGTATTTGAAGCCTTTTGCCCCAGACACAAGGTGTCAACTGGAGATAGGATTAAAACCTTGCTCAATTTTGTGGTTCAGTACCTGTTCTGGTTTATTCTTGGGGTTCAATAAAATTAGCATGAGAAATACCAGGGTCCAGATAAAACATCAACAACCAATGGTTTTGGGTGAGTTGACCAAAGGAGGAAATAATGGCAGTTATCACCCACACCTAATCTCAGTCAGCAATCTTAGGGCATGATCCTCAGAACATCTGGATATTATCCCTGGGAAGTCACTCCTGATAGCATAGAGGTCTAAGGGCCTTTTCTTTATCACAGTTTTTCAAGATGGAGAGGCACATGTAATGTTGACTCTCAATCAGTTGTTGTAGCCAATGACCAACACGGTCGCCTTGGAACCAGAGCTGAATTCTCCTATATAATGTTCTACCTTTTCCCCAACTCTAGTCTATTCCTAGTTTCGGTCAATAATGATGTCATTTGTCCCTCACTGCACCATACATATCTTTACTGCTATTTCACCAGTCTAACTTACTATGTGTTAGATTGAATGTTACAATCTACACATTGGATCTTATTGACTCAAAAGCCTTAATTTAGGTAGTAGGGAAAGGTTTGGTAACTTCAGAAACTAAAGCATTGTTTATTTTCACAATATAACACTCAGGGTCAGGTTGACCCTAGGAACTTACAGATAATCTTTATTATAAGAACGTCTTACATTTATTGAGCTCTAACAACAATGGGCCCTTTAGGTGCATTACCTCATTTAGCTCTCATAAAGAAATGAGATGAGTACTATCATTATATATGTTCTATAGATAAAGAAACAAGTTTAGGAAAGTCCAGTAACTAATTGCTATAGATAGAAAATTATGTCCTTTTGCTCCAAAATTCATATGTGAATCCTAAATCCCAATGTCATGATATTGTAAGGTGGAGTTTCTAAGAGATGATGAGGTAGCAAGAGTGGAACCCTCATGAATACAACTAGTGTCCTATAAGTCACACAAGAGAACTTCTTTGTGTCTGCCACCACGTGAGATGTGAAAAGAGCATGCCTATGAACTAAGCATAGGTCTCATCAGACACCAAGTGCTGGTGCTTTAATCTTGGACTTCCAGCCTCCAAAGTGATGAGAAAGAAGCCCCGCTTAAAGATATTCTATAACAATAACCCAATGGACTGAATCTAGCCAAGACAAAAGTGAGTAAGAAGTAAAGACAGAATTCAAGCCAACTGTCTGCCTCCAATGACTTGGTTTTTAACTATTATTTTATAAGTTATCTTTATAAACAAAGACATTCATTTCCTATACCAACATTTCTTCTTTACAAAATTACAGAATTATTAACTGTCATGGAAATGTTGGCATTTGCATTTGGAATTCTGATTATTCATAATGCACCTCAAAGTTCCATTATGCATATTTGCCATTTTGCTGAGTCCTGATTTGAATCTTGGTGACCACAAGGTCCTGTGAGAGAGGGTAGAGAAATTCTCAAGACAAAGAGAACACAAACAAAGAATTGGTTGTGGATACAATCAAGAAAGTTCTTGGCCCCCAACCATAAAAAAAAAAGAAGGAATCCTACAAATGAAGGTATGAACACCAGTGTGATAGGCAATCCTGGCAGAAAATCCAGAGCTGTGTTCAGTTTACCATCTTCTGCATGACTGCAGAGATAGTACCCCATGAATGCAGAGTCTCCTCATTTTAACAGGCTCCAAATTTTATTTCAAGTAAATTTCTCTTTCTTTCTCAGAGTCAAATAGATCTTGACAGCAACTGTCAATTTTCTGTTTGTCAGAAATGTCCATGACGTTCACTTCTGCCTACCCACCAAAGCACTTTTTAAGTTTGTTTTCAGGACCCCAAGGAAGAAAGGAAGTGGGCTGCATCTCATGGCCCATTGATAAAAGCACATGTCTCCCCCCTTGAAATGTGGTGTCTTGGTCAGTTTTTTCCTCACATACCCAGAAGCATTTTCCTCGGGTATCTGAGGGTGGTTGGTTTATTACCTGAGTGAGGTAAAATTTGTAAGGGTCATATAGGGCCCAGGAGAATGCCGATATTCACACAGAGGGTTGCAGCCCATGACTGCCGTTGTTGTGTCTGGAGTTCTACTTGTTTCAACCTGCCCTTTTCCCCTCTGTAAGAAGGAGAAATAGGTACCTCTTACCTAGTTCCTTCATTATGATAACCATTAACAAATCTGTGAGAAAAAAAAATATCCCTTTTGGAAGTAATATTTTTCATAGAATTTTTGACCCAAAAAAATATAAAATAAGATGTAGATTTTAGCACTAGGTCTGTTAAACCGAGCCATGCAAGCTGGGATTCCTGCCTTTTAAGCTCCCTGAGCCTTGGTGTTCCCATTTTTAAGAGGAGAAAGCCATTGAATTCCCTAAGGCAATTAGCATCATTGTAATTTCCAAAACAAATGCTTTTGTCCATGTGCCCACCTACCCACATTTGTCTGCCAATGAATTATTCTCGAACTTATGGGCAAGCTCTGCACCTTTCTTAATGTCAGTTCTCCCATCACTCACTATGATAACAAACACCCTATTCTTCACCAAGAATACTCAGTCACTGTTCTCCAATGGTTTACTGTCTATGGAAGTAAAACGACTTCCTGGGTAATACATACATTTTATGATTTTATGATTTGGGGGCCTAACATCTTCCACAACTAAGACTAGTACTAAGAGAAATCATTGTATTTCAGAGATGTTTCCCATAATCCCTCCCTTTGCAGTGACACATCCCTCATATTTCCTAGTGGACAGTTGAGAAATACGTAGCAGACAACTGAATCCTGTGAACCAGTTAGGGGAGGGGAGATCTGAATGAGCTCGGAGGTTAGTGACACGTTCTTCACATTGGTAAGTTAGAGTTGGTTTCCTTTCCAAAAAGAGATCGTAAGTGGTGAACTTCTGTTAAGATGCTTCAGGTATGATATTTTTTTACATGTGAGCTCAGTCTTATTCTTTCTAAAGCGGATGTACTCTTGATATATGATATATTCAGGTTTCAAGTTTATAGCATTATGAATAAATGTCTGTATTAACTACTTCATGATCATGAGCAAATGCCTCGTTTCTATCCACAACCAGTCACTAGACCCCTTTCCCATTTCATTTGTTCCCTAACACATTTGTTCCCTAATTCCTCTGTTCACCATCAATCTTTTCTCTATACTTAATGATCACCGCTGTTTTGTTAATTTGTTTTGTTCTTTGTATTTCACATTATGAATAAAAATCAGTCAACATTTTTAAAAAAAGAGAGAATATAAATCAGTTTTATCAAGATTCCCCAGTTATTTATCAGTCTCTCCAAAATGAAATTGCCTTTGCTCATAGAGCATTGAAATAAAGGCCCCTGTTCATGCCCTGGAAGATGTGGGAGCAGGAGTTTTCAACTCTTCTGCTGTGGTGGTGGGTTGTCTGGGAACATGCATTCCCTCAATCTTTTTATTCATTCAAATCAATACTCTGTGTGTGTGTGTGTGTGTGTGTGTGTGTGTGACACAAAGCCCAGTGGAGACATGTCTAGGCCAAATCATCTTAAATAAGCTCAGACCTCTGTGGTTGCATCACCACCAGGATCTAACTCAGCAGGATTAGGTCAAATGTAATAACACACACTTAAGTAGATTGTTGTCCTGCTCCCCCGCCCCCACGTTGCAATCCAAGCTAAAAAAGAAAAAGATCACTTCTCCCACAACTCTCTGTGCACACACGCACTCACTCACATGCACATACACTTGCCATTGCCCTTGCATGCTTGCTATGGAAGCTCAGAAAGAGTAGAAAAATTTAGGATGAAGTTTTCAGAATGTCAAAACCAGTGATAGGAGTAGGAAAGATAATCAGCAGGTTATAGAAAACCAACCCAACTCAACGATAAATCTTACAAAGTAATTTTAATCAAAGATAAGCATACAAAGATACCCCTTAGATGCCTTGCTCTAGCAAAATGCAGATTTTACCCTAAGACTGCCTGCCTTTGTCTCTGCAGGCATCATTTTTTTTCCTAATAAAATTGCTCTTTTCAAAACGATGCTCTTGTCCCACCTGTGTCTATGTAGATAGTTTTATCTCTTTCTCTTTTACTTAAGAACATACCATGTACTGCTGAACTGGGATAGTTTACTGAATTCTTTCTCAGAGGGACATTCTCAGAGAAAGCCAAGAACCTTACTCATCAAACCTCAACACACACACACACACACACACACACACACACACACACCAAGGTGGCATGCTCACTCAGCTCCTGGCAGAATCATTGCCAGGTGGAGAAGCAGTCCTCCCTTACACTTATGTCTCAAGCTCTGCAATCAGGCAAAACTGAGGGTATCTTATCCCCAAGAACTGCTCCGGGGGCAATTCACTTCACACAGCTCAACCTTAGTTTCCCATAGAGAGAATGAACTGAGTGAGTGACTCTGAGGCCAGGCTGTGAGCTGAGGTAAGAAGGGGCAGTTACAGAACAGAGCAGAGAAGGGGTGCTTGGGGTCAGCTGTCTGTTGTCCTCACTATTCACATGGTCCTACATGGAGCAAGGTTTCCATAATGCTTATTTCACAACTGATAATTATTTATTTCACAGTTAACCAGAGCAAGCTTTCTTCTTGAATTTACTTGTGATCCTCTCTTTTTTATATTAAGTTTTAATATTAAAATAATATGTGTTTATATAATCAATCAATAAAAAATAATCAAGGACTTTCTTATTAAAAAATCAGTTAGCTAGAAATTTATTTTTTAAACAATGCATAATAAATATTAATTTCATATAGAAGCCAAAAACATTTTTAAAAAGAAATAGCAGGTAGTCCCTCTCCACATTCTCTCTGGTGCATCTTCTTTGAAACATTTCAACATGTACATATATATTCATGAGAGAAAATACACACACCTACGCATGACACATTTCAAAGAAAACTTAATCATATATTGTATTGGCTGAACTGCTTTCCCTGGGGAGGAGACAAGAGGGAAGAATTAAAGGTGATGCCTACGTTTCAATCCAGGGAGTGTTCCCATCCCCATCTTCTTCCTGAACCAATATTCTAGTCACAAATAGGCCCACCCCCCCTCCTCTTTGCATTCGTAAAAATAACCTTTCATAATAAAATATCCAAGAAGATAAAAATAATCATTACTGATATGGGAGCAAAGACTTTACAGCAAGTATAGATGTGATGATGAATCAGGAAGGATTTAGGAGGAAGAATCAAATCTGTCATCATCTCCTTCCCCTCCCCCCCATCTGCCTGGCCTTGACTCATTTCTTGAGTCATATTTACTCTTGCCATACATTGAACAGAGGACTTTCTGAACAGCTAGGAAGCCAAGACAGCTTCCGCATTGGTTGCCAGCTGTTTCCACAAAGTCAGGCTTGTCAGCTTTTTTCTGAGCATAGCCCTACCTTGCCCAGAGCCTCTTGAGGCTTAGACAGCCATTAAACCTGCACTTTTTTTTTTCTTTAAACAAGGAAAACCTTGGAATCATCAAAACTGTAGAATGCTATGTTGAGAGGAAGGAAAGCCTTTTAAATGTCATTAAATACAAATTGCCCTATTTGCTGCTCATGAACGGTTTCAACTAACACCCAAATTTGCCATAAGTTTAGCTCTCCCACATGGAGACTTCCATTGTTTGACTGTTCAAACCAAAAGCAGGACTGGCATGTAGTCCCATCTAACATATGGACTACTTGTTCTTGTTGGTGAGAGTGAACTGGATTTGTGAGAGTCTGTGTGTGTCAAGAAATCCTGGGTCTTCATTTCTTTTAGGGTCCCTAACTTCCCCTCTTCATCTAAGCTTTCAGCTTAGGTGTCAAGTCTATTTTCAAGGAAAACCTTGAACACTGTTCCTTGTGGAAGAATCAACAATGAACATTGTAGCATCTCAGGATTTCTCTGATCTCTCAGATGCTCTTTGTAACCCTGGGGTTGGGAAATGGGGTAGGTATGGAGGGGAAGATTGGTACCAGGAGTTTTTGTTTCCTTGTTATTATATATGAAGAACACAGTTTATATTAAAAAGCAATATTCTAATTCTAAAAGCGTTTTCTACTGCATGTGCCCTCAAAAATAACCTTGGCAGAATGTGCTCAGAGGGTTTTCAGAGGGAAAAGATTCTCAGAGGGAAAGATGAGATTATATTAGCATTTTTCCTATATTCTCTTATTCCCAATGCCCACCACGAATATAGCACATATTGAATGAGTGAAGGAACAAATGAATGAACAGTTTGCTGAGTGTTATGGTCAACAATGAAAGAGGTGAAAGGAGTCATTTCACAAGATTATTTCTTCCAAATGAAATATTTTTAAAATTATGTTATTCATTGATTTTGACTTCATTGATCCTAATTCATTCTTTTATTTCTTCAACCAGTGGCTGAGATAGGTCTTTGGAAACCATTTTTTCATTCCATTATTTTATATATATGAAGAAATGCCTTAAAAAGGTAAAGCTACTTATTCTGGAAAACATGTAGTCAGTTTTTAAGGTATTTTACAATAGCAAATCTTTATAAATTGGTTCATACAGCATGGCTACAGATCCTAGATTACCTCTAATCACCAGAACATTCAAGTTACGAGAAAATAGTGCTTCTCACTACAAGGGCTAGTGGGGAATTACTATACCATGGTCTCAACACATCATAAATATCAATTGATTGTAAGACTTACAATTATTTTGCCACTGAAAAATAATCAAGCTGCAAACACAAAGTTTTCCCATGATACTTATTGAAAAAGTTATTTTAGAATTACTTATGCATTTAAAAACTATCAGCTTTCTTCACACTTTAAATAGAAACCATATAGCTATATAAGCTATATAGTCTTCTGTGAAAGCATAAAGCACTGCTGTAGATTCTAGGTTGTCTTTAATCACCTCTAATTCAAGTTATGATATACTATAAAACTATAGGCAAAGCAAATTTACTATGGTTTTACTAAAATTTCTACACATTCAGAGTTCATACTTTATACTGTATTTAAGTTCATCCATGAAAAGCAATCTTTCTATGACACTGTCACTTGTGCCTTCCAAGTTACCCATGATGAAAACAAACAAAATGTTTTGTACTATCTTCTCATATTTTTTTCCAAATCCCTGTTAACCTGTCTGCTAGTTTCCATGTTAGTCCTCTTGTTGGTAGGTGTGATGGACAGTCCTTCTCCATAGGGAGGCCTGCCTTCACAGGGAGGAGTCCTTTAGGTCCCAGAAAGCAATGAGTACTGCTTCACATGAACAAAGGAATTACAGTCATTTTGATATGGGTACTGTGGTAAAATTAGGGGGCCATGGCCCCCAACATGGTAATGCTGTATTAGAATAGCAGTCATTGTACCCTGGTGGGCAGAGACTTGGAGAAGGGAAGACAAGCCTTCTCGCAAGAGGAACAGAGAGAGGGGATTTAAGAGGGAGAGAATCTGGAGAAGGGAGAGAGCAAAGGAACAGCAGGGAGGCTGGAGATCTTGGAGCTGCTGTTGTCATGTGCAGCAGCAGAGCTGGGAGGAAAGTCAATGCTGTGGGCTGACATCCCCAGCCCAGGCCAGTGAGGAGCTCGGGGAAAGCATGTTGGAGAAACTTGTGATCTTTGTAAGATAAACTGGAAATATGGTACTTAAAAACTTGCTTTAACTTTGAAACTGTGAAGCTTGGGAATTGTCTGGAGACCTGAAGTGAACTTGGAGTACTGCTGTTTTTATTGTAAGACATCTAAAGTGGCTGCTGCTGTTTCTTGTTTTACATGAATCTTGCTGGTTTGGGGCCACTTCAGAGATGAAGCTAAAAGAATGTTGGAGCTATGTCTTTTGGAGAGAAGCAAGGACATCATTTTTATTTCTTTATTGGATTTGAATCTCCTGTTTTTGGAGGAGGACTGATGATGTCATCTTGATTTTTTCATTTGGCTTGAAGGTGGGACAATAGCAATTTTGTGGATGCACATGGCTGAAAGACCCACATGTAGCCCTTTTGTACTAGAGACTGGACTATGTGGTTAGATTACCAAAGGGTTTCTTTGTCCTTTCAGTGACTTTTGTTTGTCTTTTTAGAAGTGAATAAATCTGTGTTTGCCTCTTTTAGATAGTCTGATCTTGCTACTGCTTGCACACGCTGGGATGAACTTGATGAGTGGTTGGATTTAAAAGGCCAACTGCTCCTGTTTGTAGGTTTTGTTAAGTTTTCCTCTTTGTTTTCTTACCCAATTTCAATTTCTTTAATGGCAAATTAGTTTTTCCCTAATTCCAAATGTATGCCCTTTTATCTACTTCCTTGTCTTTCTTTGTACCAAATAATTTTTGTTTTAGTGCCTCATCATGGTGTAAACTTAGAAAATGGTAAGCTCATTATTAAGTCATTAAATACACATGACCGCAGAAATTGACATCACTCTATTGAAATGGCCAACGTATGAAGAGCTGCTCCCCGCTTGCTTGTGTGAAAGCCCCGACAACATCCCCAGGATTGTTGCCTAATCAACCATGATGGAACAATCACATTGACTGTAATACATATCCTGATTTCAGCTGCTTTCAGATGTGGGGGGATGAGAGTAAGGAGCTGAGATGTATGCCCTAGAAATGATGAAACAGAAGGAGTTTGAAATAGTTATAACTTGTGTCAGATTTTCCCCTTAAAAGCCTTTGTTTCAGCTCATTAAGATGAGATTTGACACCCCATTTACAATTAGCAGAGACCCTAAAACAGCCATAGATAACATGGTGTGTTATCTGTAGCTTATAAGTGATTTGAATAAGTGACATATGAAATCCTGGAGAAGCTGGGATAACACATAACACACCATAGCCATAGGCAAGTCAGTTTTAGAAAGATACATGCAAATCAATAATATCAACATTTCTAAATACTGGCTGAACCTTAGATTCAACTGAGGAATTTGAAAAAAAAA
Organism: Uropsilus gracilis; assembly: GCA_004024945.1. NCBI lineage: Eukaryota > Metazoa > Chordata > Mammalia > Eulipotyphla > Talpidae > Uropsilus > Uropsilus gracilis. The sequence continues at coordinate 82,373 of PVHY01000283.1, read as the reverse complement.
AAAAAAAAGTCAGTATTAGTCCCCACAAATTAGATCAGAATCTCCAGAGGTGGGACTCCAGAAGAAGAGTAGTTTTGAAAAGCTCTCTTGTAGATGCTAGCCAGCTACTGGGAAGAGAAAGGCTGATAAGGTTATAAGGGATCTCTCAGAACTCCAGAAAGTGGAATACCTCCCACATCCTACGCACTACCAAGAGCATTACAGCTTCCTTGAGAACATCTGGATGTGGCAGCACGTGGGTGTAGGATTTATATCATTAGGTGTGCATGATGTGGACACAGTTTCTTCTACTCTTTGCTATTTTTTTCATTTTCTTTTTTTTAAAACTTGGGATTCTTGTTATACAGATCTATTTTAGCACTGCTACACACTGAGCCTTTAAACCTTTCAAACTGTGTTATTCAAAACCATGAATGCCCTATCACATATAGAAAACAGACATTCTAGAATTCTCAAACTGGAATCTTAACTGCAGAAGCTTCAGTAGCATCCTCCTACACCCCCCTTTCTGGTGGGTTAGTCGCTTTATCTCAACTTCCCCATATGGCTCACCTTGGTCTCGCTTCCTGGAAGGTAGGAGACCAGAACAGCAATCTCCTAGCTCTCCAGGATTCCATGTCTCACTTATTCAAATCACTTATAAGCTACAGATAACACACCATGTAGATTAAAAAGGCAGGGAAGCAGGTACTGGATTTCAGCATTGGGAGCGCAGTTCAGAGAAACCCTTTTCACACACACACCCCATTACTTCACAGGGTACATTACTTCCCATTTAATAAATATTGATTTCTGTCTACCAAGGGTCTTTGGTTTTCCATATGGAAAGATCTGCTCTTTATGAACGCCCCAGTCTCTGTATGCCCACCCCTTCAGCGATCTACACTTTTGTCTCTGTTTTCTGTTGGTTTCTGTTTTAAGCTTACAAGCCCGGCATAATTAGGAGAAAGGAAGCAATCTGATTGAGAGCTATTAGGCTGGAGGGGGAAGATTCTTCCTGGAAATTAGGAAAATGGTTAAAAATCCACTCTCTTAGATTCATTTGATATGTTGTGAGAAAGAACATACACTATTGCAGTCTTTGTTTTTAAACTTCCATTGAGACTTTAATGGAACAGGTGCCCTTAGTAGTTGCATATTAATTCCTATTTTGAGAGTATATATAATGACCAAGTTAAGATAATTAAATAACCCCCTCATGAAGATGATCTGTTTTTGTTTTTTTTTTTTCTTTTTATGAGATCCTTGATTCAAGGTTTTTCTTTTTTCTCTTAATGTACTTAAGACACATTTTTCTTGTGTAGTTTTATTTTTATAATACAAATAAATCTGATCTTGTAGTACCTATCACAGAGAAAAGAAAAATTATCACCTTAAATTTTTCTTCCAATTCTTCTTCACACTCAGATGGATTTTTTAAACAACCCATGGTTTTTGTTAAACTATTGTTCATGTTACTGAAAGCATGGTGAGATATATTTTGTGATGAATTCTTACTCTATACAGTTATATATACTGTCCTTTAAGTCTTAAAAATCATGTGGGGATATCCATGTTGCCACCACTTATTGTATGGGATTGTAATATACTGCTTAATCTCTTTAGGGTTCAATTTCCTCACTGCTGAAAGGAGATAATTAGAGTATCTTCCTTATAAGGTTTTTGTGAAAATTGCAGTGTAAAAAAGGAGCTAATTGCCAGGCACATAGTTTAGCACACATTAAAAAAAAGTTGTTATTATTACTTTCATTATTATCAGTCCCATTGTCTCTGTCTCCATCCACTTCCCTCCTGACATGCTATAGGTAAAAAGGACGTACACAGAGTAGATTTTTCCATAACTTAAAATTTTTCTTCTTAATGAGAAAGAAAAATACCAAATGATTTCACTCCTCTGTGGACTATAGAGAAACCATACAAAGGAAATAAAGCAAAACAATGTTAGAAATCAGACTTAAAAATTAAGGCAGGTAGAGGGGGAGGGTGGAAGTGAGAAGCAAAGGGGGCAGAGGCCCAGGGGACTACGTGGAGGATTACAGGCACTGTGCTGGTGGGAGTGGTGTATTACATATTTCTGAGGAGATGCCAACCTATACCTCTAAATCACATGCATTGTTGTAAAGCAATATTACTTCAATAGAAATAATCTAATCCAAAGATAAATTGGAAAAAATTTAGCCTTTCAGGTAAATAAGATGAGTACAGGGGCTTTTCCACAAACTGAATATTTTCATCACTCCTACACTGATACTCTGTCTCTGCTTTCTAAAATTGTGTCTCCATGTTCTGATTCACACCTAAATTGATGAATGAACCAAAAACCGCTTCTCTGAGGCTCTATTCCAGCATTACAAAATAAAGGTCTATGAGTAACACCTGATTTATAGATTTTGATCATTTGGCCTAACCTTTTAAAAATTTTTATTTAGGTCCTGAACTTTACCTAAATTTAAGTAAATATTGTATAAATGTCTTGAAAAACAATTTGCCTTGTTAGTCTTTTAATGGGGTCCTAAAGAGAGATGCAAAGTTTATAAAGCACAATTAACCCATCTTGGATCTTGTCCTGCTTATGACTATCCAACTTGATACCAAACACCAAGTGATTTCTAAGGATATTTGTATTTCCTTTCTGTGTGTTCACAAAGTCCTTGCCCATTTTTCATTTTCTGAATTCCCTAATAATAATTCAAATTTACTTTTACATTGCAACTTGTGATTTTCAAACTACATTATCACTGTCCACCAAGATATCAGCAATATCATATCATAGAAGAAAAAGAAGAAACCAAAAATTTCAGTGACCTGACCATTACCCCTCAGTTGAGAAACTATTTACAGTTTTCACATTTTTGCCAATACTTAGTGCTACCGACATCATCACAGAACTCAGAACAGCCAAGGAGACTAAGACAAAAATCCCTAGATTATTTTTCCTGGAAGCTATTGACTTGTTATGGGAACAGAGTGACATTGCAATGCCCTTTTGCCCCTGACAAAGCCAAAAATATAAAATAAAATAAATATAAATAAATATAAAATAAAATATAAAAATTTAAAATAAAATCAACAGAACCAAAAGTCTAAAAAGTCACAAGACTTTTTAGTTAAGTGGCACCTATAGATAGATATTCACCTGGCAAGGAATACCAAAATGGACTTGTTTTCTTGTTTTGACCTTTTTTTTTCCTGCTTGGCATTTCTTGAAACTATAAGAAAGCCAGAGAAAATAAAAAAAAAAAAACTAGAGAAGGAAATATGAAATATGTAAATAAGGGAGTGGATTTCAAAAGCAACCTGAAAATAATGCCCTCATAGAGTTTGTATTTGATGTTGAGTCAGTTCTGTGGTCTCCTGGATGAACAGGTTGGTAAGTTTTAGGGTTAGCTTCCTTTCTCTCCTGAGAAAACAAAGTGGTCTGTGAGTTCAAGCTTAATGACATCTATGCTCCAATACAAAACTCAAGGGTATACCACCTTTTTTCCATCTGAGCAGTTAGCTTTTAAAAATACTTAAAAGCCAATCAGCAACTAAATTACATTTGAAGAGCTATTTCAATTATAGAATGGAGGCAGTTCCTCAGCAACCAGAGTATTTAAGAGCCACAAAAATTAATGTGCATTTTAATGCTGATTTTCAGAGTATAATACAGTTTGTAATTCATTTAAATGTATTCTGTGTGTTTTATTCTAGCTAAAGGCACAGCAGCAGTCCTTGACTCATCAGAAAACTACATTTTAAAAGTTTTTTCTTAATAGAGAAGTGTTTAAAATCTACAAAGATAAACTGAGTGAAAAATAATTGGTCAGAATCCTAACGGCCTCAATGGTTTTTTATTTTTTTCCCTTGAATAACAACACTTAAAAGCACTCCTGTAGAAGGGCACTCACTGCTTAAAGAGACCACCTGTAGTTTGGATCATATCAAATAAAAATCGCCTATCAAGTAAAAATCTAAAATTGCCTTTTCTCCTCTTGCCAGATTTCAGACACAGCTTTTGTAATTTCTAAGAGTGTCACTATTTATCAAAGCTACTGACTGCAGATAAATTCAGTAGAATTAGTGCTTCCATGGATGGTGTGTTTTAAAACTGAGTTAATCAAACATTAACGCTTTGCCTCAGAGCCAAGACAACAGTACATATGTCGACAACCCGAAGGAAGTCAAGTCAGAAAACAGCTGCTTTTGCTCAGCAGTTACCAAAAACAAGATTAAATGAATTCATAGAAGAAAGAAGGGTGCTACACACTGGGAAAATTGGTCCAAGATGGACATTTGGGTCCTGGGCACCCTTTTTTCAGTCTTCAGCAAGAAATTATGGAAATTGGTATAAATCACAAGCACCATGGAGTAGCTAGTCCAAGGAAGTATGTGTAAGTGGAGGTGGGGAGCATAGTACCTCCCCCAACACTGCAAGAATCTGAAACGACATCTCCTTCATCCCTCCATCCTCTCTCAGTAGATGAGTCACCAAAGTGAAATGTAGCTGCTATAGACTCCCAGAGAGAGCTAAGTCTACAACCCATTGTCTCCTGCTCGCTAACCAGCCCCATAAAGTGTATGGAAAGCTCTATTCTTACACTGTATTCTTAATCACCCTAAAACAAGAGTGCTTGATTATGCTCAGTGAAATAAGCCTGAAGGAAAAAGAAAAATATTTGGATGGTATCATTGATAAGGGGACTATAGGGAAACTGAACAAAAATTCAAAAATTAAGAAAAAGATAAAAATTGCAGGCAAGTGTTGACCTTTGGCACACAGTAGAGGAGGAGGAGGAGGGAGAGGGGCCAAAATGGGAGACTAAGAACTATGGTGATGGTTCACAGGTGATGTGGTGATGGGAGATTTACTAGGCATACACCTGAAGGGAGAAATCAAATACAAAAATGAACAACTATGCAAGAAAATTTAAATATTTAATAAATTTTTTAAACAAATATATGAGTACTTACTTCCATGTGCCTTCAGATGTAGTGTGGGATTATTTGCAATTTCTATCAGTCCTGTCAGTCCCAGATTAATATTTATACATGTGTAAACATAAAATGATTATGTTTATAAAATATAGTGTTTATGAATATTAGAATTATAGTATTTTACTATACAGTTGAGTTTGATTTGCTGAGATTGTTTATTAATCTACATAGAGTGGCAGCATTCAATTACTTCTGCCAATTCCTCTTTCCTGAAATGTATCCTCCTCCTCAAGTCTGTGTGACTGTAAACTCAGCCAACGCTGCATCCATGGAAGTCAGAGCGCTGCCCTCTTCCAGCACAATGCTGTGTTCACAGACATTTCACTGGTTCCCAGGCAGAGCAGTGAAAGCAGTTCATTTATTTAGCAAGCTTTTATTGAGCACTTATTATAATTGCATTATACCAGGGGTTACAGAGAAATGAATGGTTGGTGAGCCACTGCCAGACTCACCAAAGAGAACAAAGTCTGTTGTGTTGGAAATATTTGGAGATTCTATTGTCTACATGAAAATTAAGATTTTTTTTGGTGTAGAGGTGCAGTGATAGGATTTAGTTGTACTCATAAGTTACAGTCAGACAAATTTGATGAATTTATGATAACATGGATGTACCTAGAATAAATCATATTGGCAGAAACAAGTCAGAAAGAAAAAGACAGGATCCAAATGGTTTTGCTAATATATGGGACATAGGAAAAACAAACAAAAGGCCAGGAGGAAAATTCAAAACAAAATAAAAACCAAACTGAAGTACACAACATGAAGGGGGGGAACAATCAGGAAGGGGAGAGTCCTGGGAATTACAAAGATGTGAAAAAAAAATTTTTTTAAGTCACAGTTAGAAATGTCCTATAGCAAAAGCGTGAACAATGGGCTGTGGTTACCTATCCTGAATCTCCAAAGGGAGGGAACAAAAAACGCAGGCATCTAAAGATATCTCAGCAGTCCTACAGGCTGGTCTGCAAGTGGCTTTACTGAGTTCTGGGTTACTGAGTTACCGCTATCTGGGTAACTGAGGCCTCTGTATTTTGCACACTGAATGACTTGAGCCTCTGCTCTAGGGCCCCAAAGGGCTCCCTTTCCTCATGGAGCCTGATATCACAGCACTGACAGGGCCACTATGCACCCTACTCACAAACCCTACATGTCTAGACCTTCTATAAGGAAACCATTGAGTCTGCTCTGCGCTGTACACAGTGGTGGCTTTCATCTAAATACCCACTGTTGTTCCTGCCTGAAGTGGGAAACAGAGGGAGCTATTTATAAGCATTCTGGTGGCAATTTCAACAGTGAGGAGGTGAGGCTGATTTTTGATTTACGCCTTTCTAGCCAGCTGTCCCTCATCATTTTGCACATGCTGGCATGACATTTCCCTCCAGCCAATTTAATCCTGAAAGTTTTGTTTCTCTCACACGTGAATGAAAAGTAAGTCTTTGACTTGAATCATCCCTCACCCCTCATAAAACTGTAATTTCACGGGTTCTAATTTGTACTCATATATCTTACTGAGCTGTGGGGAGTCAGTATAAACTCTCTTTATAAAGGTTTTTACCATGTGGGGACGGTGGGAGAATTTAATTAAGAGTTTGAGAAATAACAAATCTTAGTTATTTTTAAATGTTCTTTTAATTTCCTTTCCTACATTTGTAAAGGCTGAAACTATGACAAAGGTATAGCATAAAGCTAGTTGAAAATCAAGAAGACTAAAGAACTGATAAAAATGGCTGATTTTTTTCAAAGAACTGATTAAATCCAGTGATTTAAATGCCCTAAATCAATATGATAATACCAAGTCCCCAACGATTTGAAATAGAGACCATGGATATAGCCTGGACAGTTGACAGATGCATGACAAGGGATAGCTATACTCTCAATCTTTAGGAAACTTGAACTGTTATAAATCATAATGAATCTCTTAGATTCTCTTGAGATTCGATACATCAGAACTTTAGAAGAGGCATTTTAAGTGCCAGCCAGGCCTCTGCTTTGCACAAACACTCAGTCTTTCTCTTTAGATTGCTCTATTAGTAATGTGGGGAATATGAATTACTTAAATCATGTATCAAGAAAGGGGTGAGAATATAAAACTGGAAGATATTTTAATGGCAATTCTTTGAATGATCTGAAATACATCTGCCACGAACACAGTAACGGAAACTTCTTCATTTTAGATCTGAAGGCAGAAGGCTGCAGGAAAGGTTAAGAAAAGTGTATCCCAGAATAAAATTTACCATGCAAAATTTTGATGCTTTTAAATGTATTTATTGAATAAATAAGTGAATGAATTAATGGACAAGCCTTCATCAGAATCATAAAACAGTATTTAGAACTTTCCTGAGAAAGGAAGAATTGAATCAGATTCAGCAGCATCTTGGGTAGCTGGAGTAAATGTCTTCATGAAAGTGCTACATTGATTCAGGGAGCACTCAGGTTTTCTTAGTTATTGTGGAAGAGTAAGAAGTCAGTTAAGACAGTAGTTGTCATAAAACATGCTCAGATGATTGACAAAATCAATCATGAGGTTGTATCAATAGTACCTCCAAAAACACTGTGTAAATTTCTTTCATGTTCAAACCATATAATGGTTTGCTTGATTTATGACCAAATTTTTCAATTCAAAGTTTCAATTCGAAATCTTTTCCTTCAAAGATTTGAAGGACTCAGAGAGAATGAGCTCCTTGAACATAACATTTAAATAAAGCTTAAAGGTAAGATATGAATCACTTGCTATTCCCTTCCCTACTCCCATACCACTCCCTTTCCAGAGATGACTACTTGCCTGAAAGTGGTGGTGTTAATCATTGTATGATTTTTTTAAATTAAATTTACTTACAAGATGTATGTATTCATAAATTATATATAGTGTTTTATACAGTTTTTAGTTTTTTAATAAATACTATAGTACTATATATATATATCTTCCCCTAACTTGCTTTTCATACCTGTGCTCAGGGATTTATTCATGGTGATTTATGTCATTTGAGGTAATTTATTTTAACCAATATGTTATATTTATTGTACTTTATGAATATGATATAATTTACACTTCCACTCCTTGGTGCTGTAGTTTTCAGTCATTTAAAATTACTTTTGCTATTGCAAACCAGGCTTCCCTCAACATTTCTGTTTATATTTCCTTGTGTACAGGAATAGGAAAAGCCCCAGGCACCAGTTCTCTGTCCATTAGAGAGCATTAAGAAAAATATTGCCTCCTTAACCCTGCTTCTGATTTAATAGGTCTCAGGTCTGTATTCTAGTGATGGGAACACAAACAATTAACAAAGTTATGTTAGAAATATCTGGTAGTGACTCATAAGGAAAATAAAACAATCCCATAGAAACTGTATCCAAAGAAGCCCATTCCAAGAAGGCAAAGTTGAAGCTGAGTTGTGCGACCACAGGGTGACTGTGTGAAGACCTCAGGGAAGGAACTATCCTGCTAGAGGAATAGACTGGAGGAGGATGACCACGTGAGCAACAGAAAATTGGTATGTCTGTTAGTGTGCTCTTAACATCTGTGGGGCTAAGGGAAGGCTACCAGTAAAGGTCATAGACATGGCTCTTAAAAAATTGGTCATAAATCAAGCAAACCATTAAAGAACATATGGTCTATATTCCTGTGTTAACAAATATACCATCAAAATGAGAAAATTTAAAGAAAAAAAAGAAGGTGAAAGCTCTGGTCCCTATCTGACAGAAAGTTATCAAAATATCAATGCCAACTGAATTTAATTACCATCGCATATGTTCAGATGTGTTATAGATGAGTACTAAAATAAAGACAAACAATTCAAATTATTTTATAATTATTCCATTCATTTATTTGCTTTATTTTGGTGAAATCACTTATTATAATCAAAATTCATATTTTATTGACTGCAATAAACTAAAGTATTAAAAAAATAAAATATTTTTATTTAAGGTTTGCTCAATTTAAAAATTATTTTCATTAAACACATTAAATAGATGCAAAACAATTTACAAATTATTGTGTTTCAGATATATTTTGAGAGGTTTTTTCTACTGAAACATAAGTTATAATTAATATAAAAATGTTTATTCAAATTAAGCTAGAATTTTAAAATTTAAACTCTAAGGAATTTAAATAAATCTTACTGTAATGTGGACTGCTCATGATACCAATTGTAATGTAAGCATCAGGCTCACCAGTCTGCATAGGTTCTTTATTGTTTCTAGCAGTTAAACAGACATACCAGGCAGGGCAGAACAGGTCTGAACCAGCACCAGGGCCAGAGGGGATGGGAGCAGGAGATCCCTCCCTGCTACACAGCCCTCCAGGAACCTTCACACTTTTTCTCTGGGCTCTTTCTGTTGTTCTCTTCTGCTCTGTCTCAAGCTCTTTATCTGATCTCTCCTAGGCGCAGGTTTGCACACTTACACATGCACACATCTACTGGACTACATAATAATGGGAAGACACAGTACTACAGATGCTGGTTATATAGACTAATGAAGAAAATAACCTAACCAACTCAGTTATCCTATCCTTACTGAATGTTTTTACTAAAATAAAACTCTTTACAATTCAAGATTTGGATGTCCATTTAGTTGCTAATGTATGAATTATTATCCCTATTCATTTTACATCTAGTCACACATTGCTTCAAAATATAGGCTTTGATCATCAAAATGGCCATCTTACCAAAAGCAATCTACAGATTCAATGCAATCCCTATAAAAATCCCAGTCACATTAGTTAAAGAGATAGAACAAATATGAAATTTACATGGAATAACAAAAGACCTCAAATATCAAAAAGTCTCCTGACTAGAAAAAGAGAAAATAGAGGCATTACTATCCCAGACTTCAAATTATACTAGAAAGCCATAGTAGTAAAATAGCCTGGTACTGGTACAAAAACAGACAATCAGACCAATGAGTGCCCTGAAGAGCCCTGAAATAAAAGCACACATATATAGTCAATTAATCTTTGACAAAGGAGTAAAAAATTTACATTGGAACAAGGACAGCCTCTTCAATAAATGGTGCTGGGGAAAATGGTGCAAAAAAAGTGGACCAAGACAACTCCCTCACACCATGTACAAAAGTCAACTCAAAATGGATAGAATTGCATGTAAGACTGGAAATCATAACATACATCAAGGAAAACATGAACAAAACCCTCCATGAATTACAATCTAGAAAATCATTTCTAGATACATCTATAGAAGGTTTAAAAAAATGAAGGAAAACAAGAGCTGGGACTACATCAAACCAAAAGGCTTCTGTACACCAAAAGAGATGACGCAGAAAACAAAAAGAAACCCAACCAAGTGGGAAAAATTTTTTGCCCTCCATACAAGTGATAAGGGTCTGATAACAAAGATAACAAAGAATTCACACAACTTAACAAAAACAAAGCAAAAAAAACCCAGTTTAAAAATGGGGAGAAGAATTAAAAAGACACTTCTCCAAAGAAGAAATACAAATGGCCGACAGGCACATGAAAAACTGCTCAATGTCACTAGCAATCAGGGAAATGCAAATCAAAACCACAATAAGATACCACCTTACACCAGTAAGAATGGCCCACATCAAAAAAACGGGCAACAACAAGTGCTGGCAGGTATGTGGAGAGAAAGGAACACTCTTACACTGCTGGTGGGAATGTAAACTGGTCCAGCCACTGTGGAAAGCTATGTGGAGGACCCTCAAATTAAAGAAAATGGAACTACCATTTGACCCAGCAATTGCTCTCTTGGGAATCTACCCAAAGGAGACCTCAATGCTTGTACAAAGGGACACTTGTGCTCGGATGTTTACTGCAGCACTATTTATAATTGCAAAAACATGGAAGCAACCTAAATGTCCCAAAACAGATGACTGGATGAAAAAGATGTGGTATATATACACAATGGAATATTACTCATTAATTTAAAATGACAAATTGAATTATTTTATGATAATATGGATGTACTTACAAGAAATCATATTAGTAGAAACAAGTCAAAAAGGAAAAGACAGACACCAAATGCCTTCACTATTATATGGGATATGGGAAAGATAAATAAAAAGTCATGAAGAAAAGTCAAAACAAGCTAACAACCAAATTGAAGTACATAACTCAAGTGGGAGGGTAGGACAGGAAGGGACTGGTCAGGGATGGTGGGAGGGTGAACCCCAGGGATTATAAAGATGTGAAATTTTTATATAAATAAATTGTTTAATAAAGATATTAATTGGAAAAAATAAATAAAATATAGGTTTTGTTATGATTCATGTACAGTGAGTGCAACCTATTGTAGATGAATGCCATGGAAAAACAGCTTGTTATAGTCGCAGATCTAAAGAGAAGGGGATGACACACCCCATGCAGGATACATGGGAAGAACTAGGGTCAGTGAGTGGAGGGAGTTAAGGGAAAATGTTAGCATCGTATCTTTATTATGGCTGCCTTGAGACAGAGTAAATTTTACCTGGATGAAATATGATTTAACCAAAAAATAATGAAGTGAAAATTAAAAGTTTAACTTGTTAATTATAATGTGAGTAAAATAACTAATGCTGCTGCAAAGCATAGTTACATAGTGACAAAACTGCTCTGATACCACACCCATTTACAAATAAAAGTCTGACCCAGAAACACTTATAACCAAATACTGAAGATAAGATTGAGAAGTTGTTTGAAAACAGATTTTTTTATCATGGTCTCTATTACAGCTGATCAGAGTACAGATTATGTCCCAATTATCTGTATTTCTTCACACTTCCAGTTGGCATTTTGAGATGAACACAGTTTGATAAAAACTAGGGGAGCTACTCATCTCAAGACATGACATAATGTGTTACATAGATAGAAGTCTTGAAAATGTTACATGTACCCATCATTAATGAGTTGGAGTACAGATACAGGTTCAGGTCAAGGTCGTGGTAGAATTTGCAATAGTACTTAAAATCAAGATGGTAATAGCTTGCAAGTGCATTTTATCTAGTTATTTGTCAACCTATTCACACAGCAATAATTTTGCACTACAGGAAAAAGAAAAAAATTTTAAAAAAGACCACAATGAACACACTCTGCTTAAAATTATAGATAACTTATGCTTAATGGAACTCAAAGTTAGCTGGACACGGAGGTCAGGGGAATTGTTTCTGCCATGGTGCCAAAGAAATTTATATTAATATTGGCAAAGATAGACATGTTAATTAATACAAAAAAAAAAAAACCTCACATTTCACCAACAAAAAGTGAATGCAGATTTAGTTTAGGATTGACATTAACTCTCCACAAACTTTGAACTCTACAAAATTGTTCACATGTAATTTCTTAAGGAATTAGATACTTTAATTTCCTTCCCCAAAATCTGTTGCCTAAAATGAGAGTGAGACATTTCCAAAATTATAGAATTGAAACTAAAGGACATAAATTTCTAGATTTCATACTCTATTAAATGAGCTAAGATTGTTCAGTTTTTGCTCTGATTTAGCTCTCACAATTTGAATAAAAGCTGCAAATAGAAGTTGTTGTACAATACTACAATAGAAAGCAAATAAGGGATGTTTTAAAAAGCATAATATTACAAATATCTTGAGAGTAGTTACTTAACTAAAAATAAAAATCACTGTGCAAGATGCAAGAATCTCTCCACATTTAGGCCTACATTTGTGAACAGCTGTTTTTCATTATGAAAATGAATAAAACTAAATGTCACAGCCTGTTAAAGGAATTAAGGTAGAGCACAGAATGGAAGATGTGACACTGTCATCTTAACACAAGAAGAAAGGAACCAAGGTCAGTTTCCTATATACTAATTCAAAATATAATAAATTACAAAATAAAAATACATAAAATATGAATTGAAAAGTACACTGAATTACATCTGAAGATGCTTACTTTTCACTTTTAAATTGATTATATAATCTCTACTATTACATATAATTCTGTTATGATCTTTTAGTAACACATTCAGAAAAATAGGGTGTAAGGTGAAGCAGAGTAGGGTGCAGGGGTTTGGGGGGCTTACAGGAAAGCAAGCCCCCCCAATCCTTATCATCTTTCTCTGACCTCTCTTTCTGACTGCTTTCTGGCATTACCTTGATGCCATTCTCCATCCTCTGTGGTGACTCTGCCCTTTTATCCCCTCACTCCAGGTTCAGATGGGCCCATTTATGCATGCGCACACCCACTGGGCCAGTATGTACAAGTATGGGAACCTCGCCATACCACAGGTGCTAGAGGTCATAGAGGTTATGGTGAAAAGGCATGAAAAACCCTGCTAATTCAATTACCCCACAAAGGGAAAGAATTTACTTCCAGCAGTTGATTTTTCTTATACGCAATTCATTTCTTTACTTATACTTATTTATTTCCATCCGTCAGTTGCCATGAACACCTATATGTGTGGTTTCTGATCTAGATTTTAGGTTCCTCATGAACAGAAAAGCTGGCAGTGATTATTCAAACATCTTCTCCTGTTTGTTCATCCATGATTCATCACAATGGCCATTGTCTACCTAACCATCTAGGTAATGCTCAATTGCACAAATGGATAAAACAATTCCTGCCTCCGGGACTTCCTATTCCAGTCAGATGTATGGTCACTCTTTGAGTTGACTGACGGTCTTAGTCCTACCAAGAAAAGTTCTGAATTACATAATATATAGAAAAGAATCCCACATCGCAATGTAGAATGTAATATAGCCGCTTATGAAATTCATCCCCAAGAGAAAAATTATTCCTGTCTGCAGGATTTGATTTCTGAGAGGTGACACAATGGGAAGCATCAAGTTTTGCAGATATGGTGACTAAAATTTAGGTCCCTGAAGCTAATTAGTAAATTAACGTATAGGCTGATTGACCTGAGCCCCTCTTCAAGCCCTTTCCTATTTTTCTGCAGAAAATAAGCTTTTTCCCATGAGAACAATTGAAATGCATGTCTGAACAAACACAGCTTTATCTTTCCTGACATCTGAATCTATTTCTGCCTTTGTTATCACGTTTGAAATCCAAAGGATTATACTTCTGATCCTGTCGATGCGCTCAGTTCCATAGTTAACCCGAGGGGGGTGTTACCCCTTCCTCATAAACTTTTCTTTAGGTTAATTATCTTTTAAGATACAGCTGGGCTGATGTCACAGGAAAGAGAATGGCAGCTCTTTGACAAACTGCAGCATTACACTAGATTTAAAGCAGAGATGAGGATTAACGATGACATGGAGGATTGAGGTTGAAATGACATGTACAGAGGATGTAAATTTATTCATTCTGACATTCCCATCTTAAGAAATATTTTATTCTTATCTTTGATTTACACAGAAAGAGTTATGTTCCATTATTGCTAAAATTGTCCTTCTTCCAGTATGTTGATCAACATATCCAGGATGAATTCTAGAAAGATGCAATGTTATTTTAAAAACATTCTGCCAAGTGTCCATTCTGTGCAGGGAGTTCTGAAGCAGGAGAGCATTTGAAAAGTTTTTCCACCGAAGACAGAATGAAGACTTTATAGAATGCATCAAATAAAAAGACAGGGTGCCAAATATAGGTAATTTGATCAATATGTTTAAAGGTGCAAAAGGATGAAACATCATGGGAGCCAAAAGGGAAATGTAAATTATTTAGACTCGAGCTGCCTCCGGGTTAGATGTTAATCCTGAGAATCTGGGCTCCACAGCATGTTCAAGGAAGACTTCTTTTGGAGCCACCAATAGGGAATTTTAAACAAGGAAAAAGAACTTGTTTTTAATCTGGGCAGCACACCTGCTGATTTAGATGCAATAGGAGTGGGATAGGAGTCCAGAAATACTTATATTTTTGAAGTGGTATCCAGGTTTCAGTTCAAGATGGCAGATTAAATCCATGTCTTAGCTCCCCTTCTCCTCTTCTTTCCCAACCTCCAATGAAATTATAGTGAAGAAGTATCAGGATAAATTACCCACAGCAGTGAGAAGAACAAAGATTGCAAGGGGATCAGTGATGAAAGCTTATTACTTAATGTTAGAAAAATAGAAACATAGAAAACTCTACCCAGTGGAGGACGGCTGAAGGAGAAGTCTGTTAATAAAAGCCACAATTTCTGACTGAGGCACAGGAAGGCTCCCAAATTGGTATAAGCTAGAGGGAGCTGATACCTAATATGACAAAAAATAAAATAAAATAAGAAGAGCATTTAATAAACAGCTAAGTTTCCCCTTCAAAATCATAAAGATTTTGTGGAGCCCAACTTTTAAGGATTGCAAAATACCTTCTGAATAAGAGGTATCCAAGAAATCCAAGCATTTCTATTCTGATTAACAGCTCCACAGTAGGAGGAGAGACAAGCAAGGGAAGGGAAGCCTGCGTTTACCTGAGGGGCTGAGAGTGTGAATACCCTCCCCTTTCTATAAGTAACTCTGATTCACAGACCTCTCCAGGGACTAAAAGAAAGAATGAAAGGAAAGGAGAGGAGTCGATTTTTCATCCACAGCTGTTGTATGACACCCACAGGCACCAATAGTAATAGGTCTTTATGATCATTTCCATTAATTTATTGGGAACATATGGGGACATTAATTAAACTTCCCACTGAATAATACAGCCAGTGTGGGATTTCCCCTTCTTCCCTGCTACTGCAAATAGTGGTAACAGAAACAAAATTTTTCCTTTTACTAAAGAATATCTCCTGGAGGGTAAGGTGGTAGGAGAACCTTGGAGTAGACTATGATGTAAATATATATATATATGATATAATAAAAAATCTCTCTCAGAAAAGCAAGCATTCTCTGACAGGCATGACTAAAAAGTGAACCAAAATTCCCATTTGCAATTTTCTGTTATTATCTTTGTTTGCCCAGTGGAGAAGGGAAGAAATCAGAGGGAGTAGACTAGATTGTTGCCAGAAGAATCCAGCACTAGATCTGGCTCCAAAGGACCGGGGTGGTATGGGGCTCAGCATTCAGGGCTTTCTGGGGTTCCAACCCACTGTTGGAAACACAGCACCGAGAACATCCAGAGTGGGTCAGTGAGCCCCACAGAGGCTTTCTGCAGCTTGACAGCCTCCTAATCTCAGAGGATGGATCGATTTAAAGAAAGGAAAGAGCTCTCATTCTCTAATATTGAGAAATTAAGTGACTTTTCTTGGGGGGTAAGGGTGGAGTTATAACTTTTCTTTAAAAATTAAAAAAAAAGGCTGGGCACGGTTGCTCGTGCTCATAAACTTCAGCCTATGAAGCGGCCTGGGCTAGGGATCGCGGTTCGGGTGCTGCCTGGGGCCCATAGCGAAACCTAGTTCCAAAAAAATAGCTAGGTGTGGTGGTGCGCGCCTGTAATCCCAGCTATCTGGGAAGCTGAGGCTGGGGATTGCTTGAGTCTGTGGTACTCCGAGCAACGAGAGCCTGCGGTTCCACGGGCAAAAATATCAAGAACTAGTCTCAAGGGGAAAAAAAAAAATTAATGCTGGTGTTCTATACCCCTTGCTCTACAGTAAGGTTTTGTGGCTGATTTTCGCATAGGACTCCCTGTGACTGTTAGGTTCTTTCTTCCTCACAAGCCCTCAGACATGCTCGCTACATGGATGCTCATATATTTAGTGGTAATGAGGACAATTTCTATTTGAGGGGCAGGGGTGACTTGAATCACCTCTCTGCAGATAACTCCAGTGAGCTTAATTCTGGTGAGTTCTGACCTCTTGACTACCTTTTTAAATAGAATAATCTCCTGCTCACAAACTTGGCTTTGTTTTTTTTATGAATAAGCCACTTTTCAGCCCACAGACCATGTAGGAAACCAAACAGCCCCAGGCCCAGGACAGACTGGTACAGTACAACATTTGCACAATCTCTATCCACCCCTCATTTCTTCACAATGGTCCATTGAGAATGTCCCTTGTATTACCAGTTTCAGCCAGTTTTGGTCCATCCAGTAAAGAGAAATGTGGTTGTTCCAAAGATTCCTTTCACTGCTTTGATCTGCAATGACATTCCACATGGATTTTGTTTTCTCATTGAAATAATTCATTTTCTCTGCCTGGTGTGACAAGAGCATTGCACAAATTCTGCCTTAAGACATCCTTTGTGTTTGAACCAGGCACACAGGTTTTAGTTTTAATGTCTATTTGTAAAAGTCAGCCCTAAAATTAAAAATACAATGGAATCTCTCCACATGGTGAGATCACAGTTGTTAAGTGGCCCTTTCATCAATACCAAGGAAATAACAGAATCTTCACTTCCTTTCTGAGCTGCAGCAGTCACTGCTGCTACCTTGGTTACAGCAATGTGAGTTCTCAACAAGCTCTTAATTTGAATGGGCTGTTTATGTTCTGTTTACAGGAAGCAAGCTTAGGTATGATGTCTGCTAACCGCAGGAGAGCTGGACTCAATAGGCTGCTTTCTTTGCACTAAAAGTGCTTTATTTATGTGAATAGTTCTCAGTTCACCTCCAGCAATAATGCAAGGGAAAAAACTGGTGTTAGTGTGAAGTAAATTGAATCTCGAATATCTGCATCACCTTGAACAGGCATTGATTAGTCAGTCTTACAGATAGAGATGAACCTTTATGCACATGAATGGGTTCATGTATAAGGAGTGGGTAGGGTACTAGGAAACCCTCCTGTACACTTCTCTCACTCAGATGCTTCTCTAAGCTCGGGGCCCAAATGTGTGGGGTTGGAAACTTCTGGACAATCTCAGAGCTTTGTGTGAAATTGTTGCTAACACTTTTCTTCTCTCAACTGCTATTCTGTTGAAAGTATGAAAGGGAGGAAATGTCATGAACTGTATCCCTTCACCTGTTCATAAGGTCTTCAGCCAGAAATTTCCCCTTTTAACAGGAAAATAAATCAATAAAACCAGGATGGGTTAGAGCAAAGTCAAACCAAAGAGGAAGAAAAGCCAGCATCTGGGAGTCAGCGGGTAGTTTGGAAGCTAGAAGACTACATTCATGAAGACACTGATGCCAGATGTGAGAGTTAAGAAGAAGCAGAAGAGACAGATGGGTGAGATGTTTTTTAGATAGTCTGCAAATCCTTTGACATACTTTTACAGACAGTGGAATCTAATTTCCCTCTCCCAGAATATACCCTTAGTCCTGT
The DNA here is from genome assembly GCA_004024945.1 of Uropsilus gracilis. Lineage (NCBI taxonomy): Eukaryota > Metazoa > Chordata > Mammalia > Eulipotyphla > Talpidae > Uropsilus > Uropsilus gracilis. The sequence continues at coordinate 64,368 of PVHY01000283.1, read as the reverse complement.
TCTGTGTAAGACTTACATTAAATTCCAAGATAAGGATGGACTTAGTATTTCAAAATGAAATTGTGGTGAGGCATGAAGGGCTAGCCAATGTATTTAGTAGAAGAATAAGCACTTGATATATGTTGAATGTACATATGTCAAGTAAATGATTGGAAACTGGTTAGAACTTGGGCTGAAATGAAGCTTAATAGAAACAAACAAAATGCCAAATACATAATGAAAAGTTATTTTTTCAGATAAAGAAAAAATAGCTGGCTGTTCAAACCATAAATTAATTATAAGGCAAAAGTTATATGAGATACCCCCCTATATACAAACTCATACACAAATTAATGAACACACTCTTAACTGAAGAAATGGAATGCAATCATCCAGAAATCATGAACAAACTCCATTTTGTTTTATTGACACCCTCTCCATGATATCGCATTAAGTTCTGAACTTTTTAGAGAAACATTTAAGAGTAACTACGTTGATAGATTCATTCAGTAAAAAATTGCGAGGATGAATTTTATAGTCAGCAAATAATTATGTATATATATGTACACATATAGTACACATATATTATCATGCATAATATATGTGTTATATATAATATTTGTGTCATATATATCTTTCATGTTCATACACACATATATAAAACACCTCAGGAAGAAATGATGACTATTCTTAAGTGGTGTTGGAATAGTCATGTGAAAGAATGATTAGATCTGTTCAACAAAAAGACAGCAGAACTTTGGACAAAAGTGCATTTTGTTTGTTTGTTTGTTTGTTTTATGGTTGTAGAATTGTACTCTCCTGATTCCCTTCTAGGAGGGAGAGTTCAGCAGACAGAAGTAATGGTCAGCTCCTTCACGGTGGGCATCAGTCACAGAGATCACAACTTGAGGGCACCCTCTCCCCAGAACAACCTACCTCCCATGACTGAAGAGGGGGCTCTGGCCATTTCTGCCCCACACTGTCATTCAAACAGGACCATCCCACAGTTCTTGGTTCCTTTTATGGGTTGCACTGCAGCTGACTTGCCTTGTCCCTCTTCCCTTCTTTTCACAGTTGCTGATCCCTAATAAGCATCTGGAACTCAAACTTGGTTTAAACAACAGTTTCCAGAAATGACATGAGTCATTGCAACAGTTAACTGAGCTGTAGAAAGAACAATTGGAATTTTCTCCAGTTTTCCATGAACTCTAATGGGATAGGACAGAGACAGCGAAGCCATAAAAGCTCCCTTTGTCTCTATAACAATGATTCTCAACCTTTTTTTGTGCTCTTGACACCCCTTTTGATAGCATGCTTGAAGGAATTAAATTGTATCCATTGTCAGCACTGCAATCCCTGCTCCTGTTTCAGCACTGGGTTTATTGTTCTCTGAGGGAATTGTCTATTGCCCAGTACTGTATCATTGTGAATTTAAAAGTTATTTGACAATGACTCACAGTTAAGAACCATATTCTACATCATATTCCAGTATACTCATGCATATAGGTTTACTTGTGTTTATGTGAAGGAGACAAAAGTCTTATTACAGTTACATAAAAACACTCTGATATTTTTAGTAATGTTGATCATGACCAACTAAATTCATTTCATGACCTGCTAGATTTTACACATACACACACACACACACATACCCCTTCAACTTCATTCTTATGAAGTAAAATGCATTGCACATTTTGTAAATACATTATAAGTTCTCTATGCACAGTTTCTTAAATTTTTTTAAACCACCACTAAAAAAAAAAAGCATAATTTCCCCATAAATCATTGTAAACTGATAAATGTTTCAAGAAGCCATACTTCCCTTCGATATGAGATACAGACTGCTGTTTGCTGGTCAGGGAACACTAAGTTGATACCATGATGCACAAGTTGAGCAATTCTACAATTCTACTGTGGTATGAATGGAGAGGTCCATCAAGGTCAATATTCCACCTCAGGACACATTCATAATGATATGTACTTTCAATTGTAATGATCAAAATGTGTGCTGACCTTGAAGGGAAAATGAGGCCGACAAGAAAAGGACAGAGACATCACAATGAAATGTCTCATCACAATGAGAACATACATATGGCCAGCTGCCATGGCCTCTCCAAACAGACGCAAACAGAATGACTGAATGGGCACAGCAAGAAAGTATATGCGGTGGGGGTGGTCACTTGATCTGCATTCTCTAATCTCTGTTTCTATGGATCCTTGATGCTCTTGCATTATATGAATAAGAGCTTACTGAATTCAAGCCATTTAATTCACCTAATTTTAAAAATGTGCATGCCTGAGTGTCACTTCATTCCTCAGACTTACTACACAGGACAACAAGAGCTTGATACTTTCATAACTACTGATGATTCCGCCACACCTTACAGATAGCTCAGTCTTGCCAGTGACTTTCAATGTGAAATGATTCAGTTCTTTTAGTTTTCCACTGCAAGAGACCTTCACTCTTAAGTTTTTATGGTTGTTTTTCTCTAATGCATAATGTGTTTCACCACACATGGTGATGACATTCCACTAACTTTCCTATAGTTTCCATACGCTTCTAATGTTGAGAGCTTGAGTGTTAGATAAACTCAGTGACACAGACTGTCACCCAAGTATGAGTCTTCCAAAAGGATTTTGAGAATTAATGTCATACAGAAACATAACCGGGATAAAAAACCATGATATCTGTATTACCTCTGCTGTAGAAAGAGGATTCAACCAAAGGACCATCCATTTTTGGCTAAGGGGTGATACATATGGGTTACAATCAGGAAGGTAGTTAAAGCTAAAATTGTTCCAAAAATGTTTTCCAAAAGAGGACTTGTGGAAGAAAAGAACTAACTCCAATAAAAGAAAAAGCAGAAAATTATTTTAGGTGACTTGATGAAGTTTTCCTGTACAATGAACACTTCTGTTGCAATTCCTCTTGAAAGCAACAGTAAAATCAGCATTGTCTATTTACCTTTCTAGGAACAGATTTGGAGATTGGGTGGGGTATTGGAAGGTTAAAAGACAAGTCTCAAGATGTGCACAGAGCAAAGGGAAGCCACCTCACATTTGTTCCATAGGAAGCTTTCAGGTGGAAAATGCAAACAAAATTCAAGTGGGTGAAATAAGACAGAATTCCAGTCCATCTGGAGCATAGAAAGGAGGAATATGAACCAGACAGTGGGCACAAATATGTTCTCTCTTTTTTTCCCAAAGAAATCACCCTTCGAATATTTTTGAACAAATTTTCAGTGCCACAAACCCAGTGTGGGAGAGAGCTTTGGAAAACCCATTGTTCCCTACTCCAGCATGCAAATGAATTTAGAAAAGGGAAAAAGAGGCAGGCTGGAGAGGAATGAGGTGGGGGTTGGTGAGAATCTGTCAGCTAAATTTATTATCTTCACTTGCATTTTAGTGAGAATATGTACATGAATGCCCCATCTGCTGAGAAAATCCACCAGAGATTTTTGGTGATTCAAAGTGATGATAGGACTCATGTTTCCATTTCCTTCCAGGTGCAGGGAAGGGGCCTCCATTCTAAAAGAAAAATCAATGACCTCCCTTGGTTGCCTGGTGATATAGCTTTAATTTTCTAAGAACTAAGGATAAAAATCACACCTCCAGGCACTAAGCCTTGGAACACACACCTGTGCACTAAACGACCTCCTAAATGGGATATTAGAGATCTTAGCTCAATTCCCACTGCTCCCATTGAGTGACTAAATGTCCTTGACAAAATCACTTATTTTCCTATTGTCGAACTTTCTCCAGCCTTAGCACCAGGTAGATAATCTCCTTTCCTCCTTTCTCTGGGGAAAAAAAAATTTCAAGCTTCCTCCTTAAAGTTAACCCTTTCACACTTTACCCAGATACCTTCACTTTTTCTTGACAAAATGTATGGCCTGAAGACATCTACATTCTCATTCTCTGGAAGTTCTCAGGTAGCATTAAAATCTGATACTCCCTCTCTCTATCCTGATACCTAACATCCTGTGCCTGAGTACCTTTTGAACCATCTGCAGACAGTCTACTATTCTCTACTGTGCTCCACTTTGCTATTAGCCTTTTTCTTCTCTGGACAGAGATTTTTGTAATCCACAAGTTTTGTTCTTTATTCCTCATTTATTTTCTCTACTTCTTTACCCTTTCTCCTATCTTTGTGCTATTGTGTTTTACTAGAAAGTTCTCAAATTCTTAACTCTGGATCTTAGATGTCATCCCTATAGATACAACCATCTATAATAATTTTCACTTGCTTTTTCAGTTACTGCAAACTTAATATGCTTCATATATATCCCACAAATATCCCCAAACTGTAAAAAAAAAATTACTTCTCCCTTCTTGCTTTTTCCCAGTAATTGCACCATTCACCTGTCTTTTTATCATCACTCATCATTTACAGCCAGATAAGTCACCAAGCTCTGCTCATTCTTATTTCAACTTGCCTGCCACCTGGGACATCTATTCTCTCCCTTCCCACTGCTGCTTCTGCCCACTTCTCCAACATTCCGTCAGATAAATCACCCCTAATGTGTCTCCCTTTAGAGAGCAGGTCTGGTAGAGAAAACAGGTCTGCATGAAGTGATTTGCTGGTAAGGGTGGTGGTGGAGGTGGAAAGTTTCTTTAAACAGAGAAGGAAGTTGATAAAATCCCTAGGCCCCTTAATAAGAAAGATAAAGGCTAATCACCCAGACCTGCTTCTACCCAAGTGCCCCCTCCATCCCATGTCTTTCAGTGTGTTGAGACTCGAGACTCTACCTAGACTTCAGGACCAGTGTCAGTCTCATTCTCCTTTGTGAATCTTTTCCTCTTATTTTGCTTTCTTCCCTGCCTGCCTTTAACATTTCCCTGAACTGATCAAACAACACTGACACTGATATTTAATTTTTTAGTTTCTCACTTTCCCTCCAGTTTTAGAAGAATTTCCTCTACTGTGTTCTAGAAAAAAAATTAAATTGCACAGTTAAATTACAAATGATTGTAATTTGTAATTTTGGGACATTGGCATATAATGTTTTGTGGTCCCAGTACCCTGAAACTTTACATGCTCTCAGAAACTAAAGATAATTTATTCAAGTTATTTATTGAGCCACTGCTTTGTTTTGGATACTACTCTAGGTCATAGAATGCAATGAAAAAAACATACTAAATGCTTGCTCACATGGGATTGATCGATTATACCATGGGGAAAAGCTGTAGTCATAGATACAATTATCACAAAAACAAATATTATTTTATGTATCTGCCTACTATTATAAAATAACACAGAATACAGAAGCATCAACACAGGAGTTGATTATATAGGATGTTAGAAGTTAATAAATGTAGATATGGAAAATACAAGTTGTAGTGGCAGGGAGCAACTTTAGATCCAGTAGTTGGGGAAGACCTCTTTGAAAAGGTAGTATCTCAGCAATTTCTTAAGTAAGTCAGGGAATGACACATTCTCAACAGTGCAAGTAGCAAGTACAAAGACTAAGGCAGGACCATGTCTGTACTATTCTAGAAAGTGCAAAGAAGTCACTTTGAAACAGGGTATAACGAAGACTTTTTGCCTTGGTGACTGAAACACCATACAGGCCTGCTTCTCTCTCTGAAGCAGGCTACAAACAGGCCATTCACAATTGCCTTTACCTTGAAGTAGCCACACCTGCTTCTCTACCTAGGAAGCAGACTACACAATGTTTATTAGCATTTGCGCTGATCACCTTTACCATTGATATGCAAAAGCCAGCCAGCTGCTCTCTGCTTTCAGCACCAAAAACTGCAGAAAAGAAAAACTTAAAAACACAGCTTAAACTCTACACTTGTGGGTTTTTTTTTTACCATCTTTAGCCTTTTTAACTAAAATACCAAACTAAATGCAAGACTATCAGTGCAGACTAATTTGTTTTTAACAAAATGACTTTAATTATCCTAATAACTACACAAGAAACATGTAAGGAAAACTCTGACTACTTTAACATTGCTTAAAACCTTTCTTAGCATTGTCCAAAGTCCTTTTCCCAGATTGCCCAAAAATCTTCAGTCTCTCATTCCTGATCATCTCACCAATGTCCGGTCAGAGTCCATCTCCAGATGGAAAGGCATGTTTCTTTGGCTGTTCCTTTAGCTTGCTCCTCCTTGTATTCCACACTGTCTTCTCCTTGTCTTTTAGGTAGCAAAAACTTTTAGGTAGCAAAACCCAGCAAATTCACTTTCTTCTCAGGCTTAACTTTTGCACGGCCTCTTTCAGACACAAGTTAAACTCAGCAAAACAAACTCCAACACAGAGTTTTAATCTGCAAACTTTTTAACTGCATTTAGCACACATGCCGCCAGCCTGGGCCAGCCAAGGGTTGCAGGCCCCCGGTGGCCACATGGCCAAGCTTACATGGCTCACATCTTTACAAGATGGCCGATTCCCAAGTCTCCTCCATTAAACCTCTCTCTCTATCTGATCTCCATATTACATCTGCTTTTAAAATTTAAATCCTTTTCTTTGTTTACACACCCTTTATATATCTTAATTTACCACCTTCCAAAAAATCTGTTTTACCTTAACCATTTCATTTCTTTTTCCCCCTGCCTCTCCCTTAAAAAAAAATTCCAATGAAGGTCATTCTCACATTTTAGCATCTGTCCTTAAAATCTGCAATCTTAAACAAAAAACAATGGTGGGGGGGTAGGTAGCACACCCTATTAACTTTAACTTAGAAAAAGTGAAGGGGTGGGTAGTAAGAAATGAGGTCTGAAAGGGAACTGTTCAGAACATGTAGAGCCTTGCTAATCATTGTGAAAATATTGGCTTTTACTCTGAATGAGCTGAGAAGTCACAGGAAGGTTTTCATTGGTCTGCTAACTTTGATCACTGTGTGCTGCATGACTAGACAATATGAAGAGTAAATCACAAACACTGGAATAAGAGAAAAATGGAAGTAGCTTTGACAAGGTGGTCCTAGTGAAGATAAGGAAAAGCATCAGATTCTGGGTATGTGTAGAAGGCAAAGTTAGAATGATTTATTTGTGGAATAATTATGGGATGACAGGAAAAAAGCAGATTCAAAGATGATCCAGGATTTTGGCAAGGGTAAATAGAAGAACAAAAGTGCTCTTAACTATGTCAAGGAAGATGCGCATGATCGAGGAGAATTATAAGATAATCAAGATCCTTTAGAGAGTCTATGGAATGTATATATATAGAGAAAAAAAATATTTTAATGAATTAAAACATAATTTATGGAGGCTAAGAGATTGAAAATTCACAGGGTGGTGACCCAGAAAAGACCCTCTGCAGAATTCCCTCTTCCAAAAGGAGGTGAGTCTTTTGTTTACATTAGGTCTTCAACTGATTGGGAGGGGCCATCTACATTAGAGAGGGCAATTTGCTTTACTCACAGTCCACTAATTCAAATGATACTCTTGTCCAAGAGCACCCTGGAGGAATAATGAGGCCTATCTGGACTCACAGCCCAGCCATATTTAAAATTAGCATCACAATTGCAACTCCAGCTTGGAAGTATTTGTTTGAGATATGTATAAACTACAAATGGAGATGTGGAGTACAAAGTTGGATAGAGGAGTACTGAAGTGAAAAAGTAGATCAGCCTGGGATCTAAGTGTGTGAGTCACCAATAAATTAAAATCAGATTTGGTTGAGGTCATGAAAGGAATGAGTGGTGAAGAAATTTAAGAACTTAGCTTTCCTTTTACAACATTAACAAGATCAGAAGATGATGAGTAACCAGCAAAGGAAATTAAGTAGAAGTAACCAGTCATCCTAACAGAATAAATATATATGATAGTGACATCCATTATATAATGAGTGGACACACACACACACACACACACACACACACATCTCAAATACATGAGTGCCTCGTTAAATGAAACAGCTATAAGTTGCAATTTAATTATATGTCTAACAGATCACATCGTGTTTAATCACAAAATAAAGATAAACTCATTGTGGAAATTAACAGTTATAGTTTTATCTGAGAGACAATGACCCAAAGGTAATGATACACATTTAATAACTCATGGAGAAAAATATCATTTGCCCTTTAGAAAAGAAAGAAAATAAAAGCATAAAAGATTCAGTAGCCTATCTGGAAAAGCAAGTAGGATTAACTCATTTAAATGAACTTTATTTTCTTAGCAGAATCTACTTGCTTCTTAAGAGACCTCTAAATGTCATTTTCTCCCCAGACAAATGTGCCTTTAAATCCCCATTTCTGCTGCTGCCTGAGCCCTGTGATAAAGCATCTACAGCAATTCACTCTGTGCTAAATCTGACACCTTTGCTAAGCTTCCCTCCTTTCTTTGGCACCAATAAAGGGTAATAAAGCTCTGAGAATGTGCTATTAAGAGCAGTCTGCTGCTTCCTCTTTACTTTATGAGTGATAAGGAAAGATCTTCTTTTGTCAGTAATTTTGTTGGCATAGAACCGCTCTCAGCAAATATTTTCTGTAAAGGGTCAGACTGTAAATACTGTGGGCTTTTTAGGCCACGCAGCCTCTCTTCCAGCTCCCAGCTCTGCTGATGCTGTGCAACGTGACCTTACTGCAACCTGTAAACCAACAGCACGTGGCTGAGTCCCCTGAACACTTATTCCCAACAGCTGGATGCAGAGCAGATTGAGCTCTGGCCTGGCCTTTCACTGACCCTTGGCACAGACTACAGGGCCTTCCCTCTGAGCTTTGACACCAGCATATTCATAAAGAACAAGTTTCGCATCATAAAAACCCTTTAACATAATGAGCCACACAATAGAGGAAAAGTAACTTTGTTGTTGCTGCTGCTGCCTTGACCTTGGATGTTTTACTAATCAAGATTCACCATCTCCAGGCTGAACTGATAGGTAATCATTTCACAATATATGTAAATCAACAATATTTGTAAGTTACCTTAAACTTAGTGTTCTCTGTCAATTATTTCTCAATAAAACTGGACAAAAAGCTGAGAGCCACATTTAAAGGCGAAATAAAACAGCTGCACTGGAAAAGGGGTGAGAGACCAGTGCATTGCTGGGTTCCCCAGAGTGCCTCTGAGCATGTTCTAGAAGAGGACTATCAAACAGTAAATTGGGGAATTACATTACCTGTTATATAATATTAGAACCACTTGTTCAAATACATGGATATCTCACATTCAATATATTTTCTTGATATAAATCTGAAAAGGCTGGAGGAAAAGGAAATTTGAATTTTAATGTGATAGCCTCTTTGCTTTTGTCATTAAGTTTCTAAGTAAAGCTCTGATTCTTCAAAAGTGCACTCTATTTAATTTAGTCACAGTTTAATGTAACCTTCTTTTTAATAGTACCTGTGGAGGATTTCACGGATTTCTTTCAACGTCTCTTTTAAGATGAAGATTCAAAGACAGGTTCTCTGTGTATGGTGGTTTTGATATAAAGAACCCATTAGCAAACCTGAAATGTGTAAATTACACAGAAGACTCTAAGATATGACTTAAATTGTCAGGGCAGTGGACTTTCTCCTAGAAGGTTAATGTAGAAAGGGGGGATTTGTTTCAACAAAGGGTTGAAAATAATACTCAGGATATCAACTTCATGATCAAAAGATGGATTGCTTTTTATTGCAGATGTGTTATGTTATTGTCAAAAACAGTTTTATTCTTTCTGTATGGCATTTTCCTTGACAAACAGAATTAAATGTAGCTCGGTTACCCAGCAGAATGTGCCTCGGTGCTCACTAACTCATCTGCTTCAACTCAGGACAGATATAACTGGTTATAATCATTTTATTGTGCCTGTGGGTGATTTATTAATATTTTAGAATAAAATCACTATCATCTTATTCAACCTACAGTTAATAATGTATAAAAAATGAGCTCAGGGATTCACAAAATGATGGAAGCAATGGTTAAATTGAAAACATCTTTTAAACTGTAGATTTTCTTCTTTAAAAAATAAATAAATGTCAACCATTGCTTACCAGTACAGTAGAGATCATTATCTTGGAATCATCTACTACCTTGTTTCCTCATACTTAGCAGATGCCTATATAAATCATAACTAAATGTTTTTTTTTGTAAGGCTACAGCATCAACTCTTTGCTGTTTGTCAGTCCACTCATTTATGAAATTTAAGATATTCACATTTGCTTGTTATTAGAAAATGAACACATGGAATTTACAAAATTATTACACTCTGCTAAAGCAACTTAAGTGCATATTCCCATATCTAACAGAATTATGACTGCCTCTAACAGGCTAGCTTAAATTGGACAGAAACAGAGATGAGTGAGTTCAGTACCTCTCACCAAGCAGAGAGTCACTGTTTTCATACATGGCCATCATTTACTTTTTAATACTTACTTTTAATCCTTGGAGATAGATGCTGTGACCCCACTTGATACAGAGGAACAATAGGGTCACAGAAAGACTGAATTTTCCACAGTATGCACTTGTTAAATGAAGGTTTGATTCACATCTCTCTGCTTTCAAATGATGAGATAAGTTAGGCACATAATTAGGTTAATATTTTAAATTAAGTTTAAATACATTAAGCTACAAAGTATAAGATCATTAAGATTTCTGAAAACACATGCACATATATGTGCATGCACATATTCTCCACACACACACAGACACACATGAAAAAGAGCTGTAGCTATGCATAGTCTCTTTGCCTCAGTATAGACTCTTCTTAAACTTTGACCTGTAAGCCTCAAAATGAACCAGGTACAAAGGTACATGTTTCCATGTTTCCCTCATCTTGCTTAGACTTGTCCTGGGTCACCTACTTTCCAGGCTGAACTAAGATAGGTAAAGGTTGGGTTTCTCAGTGAAGACCTGAGACCTTCACTAGTCAAATAACTCTGCTTGCTGAATGTCTGTCTCTTACTGAAATGTGGCAATAAAGCCAAGTTGACAATGAACATAACAGTTTTTCTATTCAAAGACTTTAAGCCCCACTGCAAAAACATCCTGGGTGTTGCTCTTTAATTATCATAGAATTTGTTAGTTTTGATTTAAACTTGAAGTATACTTTTTCCATTCTTTCCTTTAGAAAATGGTGAGACTTTCACTATCAAGCAGACTCTGTGCTAGCTTTGTTATCCTGCTCTTCTGCAAAGGCTGTCTGAGTGTACCATGCAGGTTGTGCTTTGTTTTAGTGCTTCATCTATACTGTGCTTTTTACTAAGTGAAGGTTTGTGGCAACCTTGCATTGAGCAAGTCTACAGGAGCAAATTTCCTAACAGCATGCACTGATGGCATTTTGTTTTAGTAATAAAGACTTTTTAAATGAAAGTACTTTTTGGTTTTTTTAGACATAATGCTATTGCACATTTACTAGGCTACCCTAAAGCATAAATATCATATTTTTACATACTGGGAAACCAAATATGTCATGTGACTATCTGTATTGCAATATTTGCTTTATAATAGCAGTATGAAACCATATGTGCAATCTCCACAATGAGGTATGATTGTGTACAACAGTACTTATAAGAGCTTACATGTAGTGGGTACTCTGAGCTCCGTGCTTTCCATGCAGAACCTCACTGAAGTCTTGTCAATAGTTGACAGATAAGAAAGCTGAGTCTTAGAGAGTTTGTGTAACCCATGCATGGGCACGTAGCAGGAAGTTATGGATCAGGATTTAAACCAGTGTCTCCAGAAACTGAGCTCGTAACACCAATAATATATTTCATCTCAGGTAGCAATGGGAATGGAGGAATTACTGCCTTCTCCTCATTTTTCGTTTTTCGTTTTTTATAGAAAAGGGAACTTTCACTAAAACACTCTCTCCCTATCTCTTCTATAAAAAAAAAATGTAAAGGCTTGTTTATTCCTTCAGAGTTTGGGAGAAAGCAATGGGCCTGCTGGCTCAATTCTTTCTTCTTTGGGGGACCCAACAGTCTGCAGAAAACAATACTTCTTTTCTGGTCATTTATGCTAGATGGGAGGGTCATGTCATACAAACTCAGCAGGTGAATTCAAATCAAGCAGGAGAACTAGCTGACAAATGCTAGTTTTCCTGTGTGTTGGTCATGAAGGAGACATTTTAATCACTACCTGCACAGCACCTGTGAGCCTGTCTAGCATATGATACTAGCACATGACTGTGGGGCATGCACAATGTGTGATTTATTGAGTCTGTTTAAACTCTTAACAGTTGGGACTTGATTCTAGGTGTCTCCAGTTCTGTTACTGCCGCTGGATTTCAGAGCCCAAAAGGGCAGGCATCCAAAAACATCCCTGTTATAAAATTTTCCAGTTTTATCTTTTATATCTGAGCCTTTTTATTTTACCACCTACCATTTCCCCCCCCCCCCCCCAACATTATTTGCTTTTGGTATTTTGCTTTTAATGAAATGGATAAACTTTGAAAAATTCAACTTTAAAAAAAAAGTTTTTTTCAGAATAGTTGCCAGGTTAATATTAAAATAGAGTGCTGTGTTTGTGTGTGTGTGTGTGTGTGTGTGTGTGCGTGTGTGTATACCCCCTGACAAGAACACTTTGAGCAGGAAAGGCAAGAGGATGAAGTAGCTTCATGGTGTGATGGGGAAATGTTCTTTGGCAGCACTGGCCAGTTTTCATGGTGCAACTTCTCCTACCATGACTGATTTCTAGCTACAATCAAGATGTACCTGAGCACAGAGTATAGCTTAGATGACACAATCAGTCCCATAAGTACAGTGGCTGTGCCATACCACTGGTTCAGACCATTTTCTATGGCAAGTAGCCAAATCATACCATAGTGTCATGGTCCTGTCGTCACTCTGTTCTTTCCATGAAGCTATGTCTGTGGAAGTGTCATAAACCATGTGATCTTATCATTTGGAGGCCTATCACTACTTTCATGTATAAGAAATTGAAATGTTTCTCCTTCATCCTCAGAGACTTTTTGTAACAGTGAATTCATAAACCTCTGCTGTATGGAATTCAACTTGCATTTCTCTCTTGAGCTTCAGCTTCTTATCAACAGAGATGTTTGATTTAGTTTTAGGGTTAGGGTTCTCCTGAGAGTTCATTATACTACAGCATTATTTAATAAATTTGGAACTCTTTTAGCCCAGTTCTCTAATTCATGGGGATGAAGACTTTGAGAGAAGTTCTTTAGGCACTATGCAACCTTAAAAAAAAAAAAAAAAAACATTTTCTACCTATGGCCCCCTCCCCTACATTTTGTGGTACTCTTCAGAATCAAGAGAAATTACCACTGTGTATGGATGCTATATCAAATTATAGGTCTATTCTTTTTCACTGAACAGAAGTAATAACTGGGCTATAATATATAGTCAGGAAAACTGAGTTATGATTGGTTTTACCACTCACTAGCTTGTGGTCTTTGGCAAGCAGTTGAAGTCTTCTTGGTTTTGGGCTATAATAGCTAATATTCTATCTAATATCAGGGACTGGAATATTAATGTTTACCTTTGGAGATCTTAGTATGTGCCCATTTTTAAGAGATACATTTTATATCTAACATATTAAACCATCACTATAACTTCAAAAAGGTAGATACTATTATTAGGTGCATTTTTGCATGGGGAGTGAGTAACATGGACACATTCATCTAAGTAACATGGACACATTCATCAGGAGAGATGAACTTGAAACTAGTTCATCCAACTTCAAAATATTTTTCAATCATTATGTTCTCTGTTCTTCTTTATCCCACATAGATAGTCACAAAAGCTCCAATAAACCACAAACTCTATCACAATTTAGGGGCTTACAGAAATAGTTAACACATCAGAATGCTGACAGAAAAATGCAGACAACTGGAACTTGGAATGTTTAGTTTGGAGATGTTTTAAAATGGTATCTGAAGTCAGTAAATGTTACTTAGCATCTCTCTGTAATTGTTACTTGCAAAATAGAAATGACCACTCAATATTGTGTCTACTCACAGCAATTCTTTCATAAGAATATATATATATATATTTTTTTTCCGAGTCCTTCTACAAATTCTGATTTAGAAAAAGAAATCAAATGTCTTGAGCGCCATCTGTGTAAGGAAAAAATATCTAGAATTCATGATAATCAGTTTGTAGATAAGGAGATGGAGTGTACAAATTTTAAGATGATTTAACTTACAGAGCTAAACAGTAGGGGGCCAACATTGAGACTCTGAGCCCCACCTTTAACCATGTGCACCATGTCACCCTCTCCAGAAGTTGTTTGTACATATATTATTTTATACAATTCTTTAGAGTTTATCAACTGCATATATATGCTAGATAGAGAGACAACCCAGTGGAGTGAACCGTGAGTCAAGAGATTTTGATTTTGCTCCTGACTGTCTCATTAACTTTCTGCATGCTCTTCGGAAGGTTGTCTACTTTACATATCATAGCCTTCCACCCACAAAAATAACTTAGCTTCTGCAACTTTTCCCAGCTTCAAATTTGTCACCATTCTGGGATTTAGTTTCTCAATGGGATAGCCTATTTTCCCTACAACATAGATTATCAAAGTGTGACATATCTTTGGTCTTACATCATTTCTAGCATATTATTTCATAAACCATGGTATTATTTTGCCAAAACTTTTGGCAATACCCTTTCACTGTCAGAGTTATGTTACTTCCAGCATAGTTGGCACACTCTTGTAGGTTGGAATGCCCAATTTTCATTCTCACACCACTCCATACACTTCAGGGTACAAAAGGGAGAGGATAGGAAAGTTCTGCAATAAATCTCCATGACTTGGATTTCTGCTAAGTATTCTTTAGGTCAAACAGTTAAGCAATGAGGAAGTCAGGCACAGAATCCATGACTTATCTTTGTTTGTCACTCCAACATATTCTATAAACTATCATTTTTCTTTTTGATCATATACAACAATCACATAATGTACATAAATAATGATTATTGTAGGACTCTAATGCACATCTCACACTGTGTTCTTAGGTATCAGCATTTACTTGTCACTCTCTAGAGTCATTCTTAAATTGCTTGTGGCAGACCTGAGTTACACAGATGACAAATAGTCAAGGGAAACTTTTGATGAATGAGCAAATTAAGCAAAGAACAGATTAAGGCAATGGACCTGTGAATTGAAATGCTGCACACACAGATAATGTCTCCATTAAATACATGACAATATTAGTATCATTGTTACTTTAAGACAACTAGGAGTGATCACGCATTAGGGAGTTAATGGTTTATACTGAAAAGGAAATTGCTCAGAAGTTACATGAAATGACCCCAGACAGAGGTTAGCAAGAGAGGACACTTAGAATGTGAAATATGGATGATGATCTTTCAAATTTAGTGTAAACCAAGTTTCCTGGTAGACATTTGTGTTCTACCAGGAAATATTTTGGGGAAATATCCCCCAGAACAGGAGGACAAAGGTTTTATACTGCAGAGGAAATCTGCAGCCAATAATACAGAATGGATTTCTAATGAAGTATAGTAAGATATTAAAAATATCAATATATTTTTATCACTGATCACTGATTTCTGTGACTTGGCTTTTTACACAAAAGCACATTACCAATTATGCTACAGCAGTCATAACTAAGAACTTATATTCAAATATATGAAGTTTTCTATTGATGGGGTTTCTCAAAACTCTAAAAATATATCTACCATATGATGCAGACATTACAGTCCTAGGTCTCCAGTCATAGCATGCAAAAACACTAGTTTGAACGGTTATGTACTCCTGTGTATGGAAATAACTAAAATGCCCAATGGCAGTTGTGTGGACTAAGATGTGATATACACACACAGAGACAGTATAATACTACTCAAATATTTTAAATAAGATGATCAACTCTTGCCATTTATAACAGCATGGATGGAAATGGAAAGAATTAGGCTGAGAGAAATAAACCAGAAAGAGAAAGACAAATACTGGATATATATACATACATATATATATATATATATATATATATATATATATATATATATATATTTTTAAGCACCAAAACCAAACCCTGAATCTAACTGCAAAATTTAGAAAACCAGAGGGGGAGGTAGAAGGTGAGTGAGGGGGCACCCTGGACAATGGGTGCCTTGGTGATAAGTGAGGTATGGTAACATTGATTCGAAGGCATGTGACTCTATATCCCTGAATCATATACAGCGCTGTAAACCAATATTACTTCAAAAAAAAATCCAGTGACTGTCAATTTTCTATTTCTAGAGTTATTTTCTTTATTTTATATATTAAAAATGAAATTAAGTGAAATCAAAAGACATTCTGATATCTCTTCTTACTAAGCATTAATTGATTTTGTAACTACCAAGCAAGGGGAAAAGTCAAGAAAAGACCCAGGATTTCTGAGACATGAGGCACTCATGAGTCACTTAACAAATCACAAGTATAGTTTTTTGATGTGCTGCTCATTCTCTGAGAACTCCCACTATTTAAAACTATGAAGTGTATTTGAATGTTTTCCTTAGTGAATTGCAAGGCATATGAATTTAAAAAAGATTGTGACTTAACAATTGCCTTTCTTTAATGGAAGTAATGAATAATGCTGAGGTAGAGTTAGGAAAACAATTAACCTTAGGAAGAGCAGTCAGAGAACCACATATGGTGAATGCAGTCATTGTTCTTTCCACTCATATTGAATGTTAAAATCCTCTTTGGGTTCATGCTTTAATAAATTGTCACCTTTAAAGTAATGGGAAGAAACAACTATATGTTTCCCTGTCACTGCTATGTATGGAAAAATTACTTTTTACTGGCTTCCATCTAGCAGAGCAATTTTCAACTCTCACTTCATTGCTAATGATAATATAGAGCATTCATTATGTTGAGGAATCATCTAAGCATTTGGTGGATATTAACTTATTAACTGCTTTAATCCTCAAAACATCTCTACATGGTAGGTGGTTTTGCCTCCTATTAAAATGAGGAAACTGAGGCACAAGGAAGTTTTGGTTCTTTTGTGGAGTCACAGACCTAACAGGTGGAGGAGTAGGATTTGAACCCAGGCAGTCTGGTTAACTGTCTTTTTCTGGTACATCAAACAATGCTGAGTATGGTGCTAGTGATTTTGTTTCTGATCTGGTTACTACTGCTGTATATCCATAGGTCTTTTTTTTTTTTTTTTATCTTTGTGTAGTTTTTAAAGAAATTCTACCTTGAAATAAACCTCTTTTACTGTCTTTGGCTAAAAATTTTTGGAAAAAAAATGTATTCTGTGGCAGGATATGTATTTTGAGTGGCAAAGGCATTAAGAAAGTTGTTAAAAATATAGCATCCGTATACAAATCTCTTTGGAGCAATTATAAAGCAAGTTATATTTCCCAATCAACAAGACTTTAATGACTCACTACTAAATAAAACTGAAAGAGCAGAAAAATCATATAGCATGTACATAACAATCAGATCAATATGCTCCAAATACTCTCCCATGTGACCAAATTTATCTTGATTCATAAGTATTTCACAGTTTGGAGTCTGAAAATCACACAAAATTATTTTATGCCTCTAGTATATTACTGACAATTCATTACTTAAATAACTGCCTCCATT
Organism: Uropsilus gracilis; assembly: GCA_004024945.1. Lineage (NCBI taxonomy): Eukaryota > Metazoa > Chordata > Mammalia > Eulipotyphla > Talpidae > Uropsilus > Uropsilus gracilis. The sequence continues at coordinate 46,947 of PVHY01000283.1, read as the reverse complement.
TGGTAGATTACAAACCATATAGGTAATCCATTTTGTGTAACAATTTATCTCATTTTGATTTTATCTAATCTGAGCATGAACACCAGTGCTCAAAGAGACAAGGCTAGAGTTACAAAGGAAAAGACACCTGAGAATCAGGAATTAAGCTTAGTGGCTATCAGTAGACAAATTAGTCAAGGGAAAGTCATCTTCCAGATTTTACCGAAGGGAGCATTTTAATTTGTGTTCCTTGTATGGGTGACCGAGGATCCATGGAGAATGGAGATAATTATTTGTACAGTACTTAGCACTGTTATGAACAGCTAGATTCTTTGACCAGTGCACTTTCTCACTAGGCACCATTAAAACAAGCCTTCAATTCTCTCAAGATATTAGCACTGAGGGTTGTAGCGGTATAGAATGTGCTCATTAATTGTTGAGAAGGAAACAAGAAAAATAATCTAGTGTACTTTAAAGAAAATTATGCTTGGAACTAGGGATTAACTAGAAATGATTTAGAGCCAGTCCCTTAAAACCCCAAATCTTATGCTCTAATGAATACTAAATAAAGAGACCTAGATGTTTGGGTGTGAGTGAAAAACATGTTAAAATACTTGGAACACATTTTTTACAATTAGAAAAATCTCAGTTCATAAGCAAGAGCAGCACAACTTAACTCTTGTCATTCAGCCACATCCTTATTTCATCTTTCATTTCCTAATATACTAAACCACTCTGAATGCCTCTCAGAAGACCCAAGAAATATTCCCATTGAAGTTTGCTTCTTTGTTGTGTTTATGATGACATCATCCTGTAGCAGGAAAATGAGAAACAATAAAATTAAAACACATGGTTTTATTGATAATTAATGTTTGTTTGACTTCAAATTGTAGGCTCTTTTTACTATGCCATGCCCAAAATCAGTCATCCTAAAAGTAATAATAGCAATAATAATAATCTAATGTTTGATTATTCTAATCAGTCAATTATAGACTTTGACCATAGTTTCTAGATTTATTTATTGTGCACTCATTCATTAAAATAATTTAAGTGCAGACAACCCAAAATATATGTATTTTAAAGTATACAGAGTATATGTGTACAGAGTATATGTGTCTAGATATATGAAATGATATAGATCTGTAGAACATATGTGAAGAGACAAAATAAATGTGAGCATGTTCTTCTTGTAACCCTACAAACTCACACACTTTCTAGGATAATTACATCCATGCTGAATGTATCTAAAGAAATACATATAGTCTGTGGGCATGCTGAAATGCTCTCAAGAGACACATGATGCAGAAACTGGACTTTGAAAAACTGAAACGTACAGCATTAAATTGAGTCTGCATTCCTTTCAGGTGCTTCAAAGATAGCTACAGTGTGCAATGTGTAGCTGTAGCATGCCTTTCTGAAGAAAAGCATTCTATGAGATGGGCTCTCACTCATAAAAAGTGACACGATCCGAGAATAGCCTACACAAGGTAAAGCAAAAGAGCTATAAGGTTTGACTCCTGTCCTTAAAGGATAGGTGGCACTGGTACAGAGAATAACCAAAGCAATAACTGCACAGTGTAGTAATGGACTATCAGAGGAACAACAGCAGAATTAAGGACTTAGTCAATTTTTAAACTGAGTTAATATTGGTATAACCATCAGGTATAACCATCATAGCATACCCACCACCAACTCACACATATTCCATCAACATAAGAAGGCTTCATTTCTGATTACTTACATGGTACCTTATTTCACTTAGTTTGCCTTTGTTTTGTCTTTAAAAAACTATTGTTTCTACTAACACTTTTATGAGGCAATGCAGTAAAAAAAAGTTTAAATGTCAGAATCAGCTATCCTAGTTTAGGAATCTTGTTTAATCAGTTTGAGTCTCCTGCAGTATCTTCCAGTGTACAAAGATTTACCTTTTTATTGAACTGATTTTATTTAATGCTTCTCAATATAGCACCTGAGTACTATGTACCTGTTGCATGTAAAGCACAGAGGGATAAGTAAATCACACATAAATCCCTTCTAGAAAGGGGTGATATGTGTAGAGAGTGAAGAGGAAATTAGTAGTAGAAAAAGAAAGCACAAGAACAAAACTAACAAGACTCAGGCATATTGAAGATCAACCCAAGCTACTGGGCCCTCAAGTTAGTGAAATGGTCCTTCCAACATGCTGCTTCAATGCACACAGGGCCAGGTGAGGATGGACAGAAGCTTGCACCATTTTCTATTATGACAAAATAAGATAGGTTCCCAAACACTCCATTTGTCTCAATCCACACTACCATTCAACCATTTTCATTTTGCCCTTTGGATAACCCTTCAAGGCCATTTTTATTTCATTGCAATGAAATTAGTTCTTAATGGTAATGGTCTTTTTAAAGCATAAACTTTCTCTGGAGCCTCTAAAGTCTGCTTTCTTCTGAGAGTAAATGTTTGTGTCCTTCACTGCAAATAAACAAAGTTCATCTTCAAGAACGTTGGTTTCGCATATAGTGATCCTGTCTTTAGCAAAAAGTTGGCCAAGTGTATAATTAAGAGTTTGGAGATGGGACTTTCCTATGCTTTCCAGAGTTTTCATTTGGGAGGGAAAGAGGCACATGAAATTAATTTTTCTTTATTATATTATATAAAAAGCCCTGATAAAGCAAAGATTGATATACTGTTTCGTGTTAAAATTAAGCAAGTATTTCTTTCCAAAAAGACATTAAGATGACTAAAAGGCAGCCACAGAGAAAATATTTGTGATACAACGTAAATGCACTTATACATAAATATTGCCAACCAAATATTTCCAAACTTGTATCTAGAAAAATCAAATTCCTACAAATAGATCTATAAGACCGTGACACAAATTTTTAAAAACTGAGCAAAATATTGAATATTTTACAAAGAAAATATCCAAGTAGTCAAAATTTCTATAAAAGAATTCTCATAATTAGTCATCAGGAAAATGCAAATGAAAGCTGCAAGAATATTGTAATTGCCACATAAAATAATAGAACCACATCAATAAAATAAATAACCACATTGAGAGATACACATTCACAATTAACATGGTGAAAAATAAAAACATTTGGATGAAAGCATAGAGCAATAAAGCTCTCATACAGAACAAATGAGCACAAATTGGTACAACCACATTGGAAATATATTATCTGATAAAGATATTATCTGATAGAGCACTGTATAACTTATGATCCAGCAACCTCACTCACAGGGATAAAAATGTGTATTTGTGGCCCCAAGGACAAATGTAGGAAAGTTCTTAGAAATGACCTAAAGCTAGAAACAATCTAACTGTTCATTAAGCATGGAATGAGTGACTATAGTAGGAAGTTATAAAAAGAATTTTAAAAATGATAAATGAAGTGATGAAAATGTGCCAACTTAGATAACTTGGGGGAGATTTTACAAGTATAAAGTAAAAAAAAAAAAAAAAAAGAAAAACACAGACAATGATCCCATGTATTTAAGTATAAAATGACAAGAAACTTTATAGGGGATGCAGGAGATGGAAATACCTGGGAGAGACAGATGGGGGTGCTGGAGTGCAGTCTCGCTCCTTAAACTGGGCAGCAGTGACACTGGTGCCATGGACTTGGTGAAATTTGTTAAGCTCTCTGTGGACAATAAATGTATTTTTCTGTATGTGTGTAGTATTCTGTATATGTGCAGTATTTCAATAGAAATTTTGTTTTAAAACATAAATTGATTGGAAGTTAATATAATCAATTAATTTGGTATCACATTTTTGGAAAACAGCAGATCACCTTATATCACAGAACTACTACTATTTGGCACTTATCAAACATCATTTGAGAATTCTCAGAACTAGATACAGTGGTGCTAAGGTCCTCTGACTTGGGAAACCTGTTCTAACAATGATCTGCAGCCTTCAAGAAGCAAGAGGAGGCTGCTTTCGTGACACGAGAGCAAACACTGAGAAATTTGAGCAGGTCAGTATCCCCAGGGAATAACTAATAGGTTTGGTCCTAGAAAAATCATCTTTATCTCTGGTTCATGCAGAGCTGGGCTCAGTTACGGACAGATCTGAGGAACGAAATGTTCAGGACACCATTGCTTGTCTTTGGGGATCCTAAAAGGATTTTCTAAATATAATGAGTCCCAGAGGGCTAGTAACCTTGAATTTCAGGCATGCTGCCCTCCGTAAGATATTATATAATCATCACCAACTTTTCATCAGCATTTGAAGCTCAAAATATACACGTGTACACACAGAGAAAACACATTTCTTATATCAAAGTCTTTACTCTAGTCATTTCACAGGGCCCATTTCCTCTGTGAAATGGCAAACCAATTTCCTTGGGATGCCATTTAAGATGATTCATCCCCATTTTCAATCCATTTTTCCCATTTCTTATTGAAGACCTTTCGCTTTCCTGTGCAGAGGCCTTGTTTCCTCACGCACATCTGCCTCTCATTTCCCCCTTTTGTTTGTTATATTTTCTTTTCAGGCTTTCTGAGAAGGACCAAATTGTCTGAAATACATTGATGAATCATTTGTTCCCTTTGTATCCTTCCCCTAGAAGCCATGCCATGCAATACATTTCCAGAAAATGTGCTGCCTTCATCATAGTCTATGTGGCTACTCTGATGTTTAAGAAACTCCACTGATTCTGAAGTTCAAAAGGAGTCTAGAGAAAAGGATTTCTGGGTTTGGTGTCAGTACCAAGAGGTGGCAAAGAAGGATTCAGTCTTCTCCATTATGCTCCATGTTTGATGACAACAGCTCAAGTTTATGCAAAGTGCAATGTCAGCACACTTCTATAAAGATATCCTCTGTACAGAAAGTCTGAATTCTCACTACACCCAGGCTGACAAGGAATTCCTCTCAGTGCTTGGGATACACCTAAAATAGATAAGATGCATGTGACAGGGCTATTAAAGAACTAGGCCCGGACAACTTTCTGGAACAGCAGAGGTTTCCTACGTTCTCCTCTCTACCTTTCCATGTTTTTTCTCCCTTCATACAATCCATTCAATGTCATGTTCTTGACAGTTCTCATCCTTTGAAGATTATGTTCCCACAATCCAAAGTCTTCATTTTTTTTTTTTCTTCAGCACCTGATTAATGCATCTCACAAATATTACATCACAACAGAGTGCCAGGGCCTGTTCTGGATACTGGAAATACAACTGTGAGGAATCAGAACACTATTTTCAAGAAAGCTGGGATGACCAAACACTTATAACATGTGGAGTTACCACTATTTAAGTGACATTTAGGAGAGAACAGAAGGCAGCAGTCAAGCATTTTTCATTTCACTTGGTAAGTGCCTTGAAGAGTCGTCTTAAGTTCTTTTCAAATATTAAAACTAACTAAGCCCCTACTGGCCCTGAGCTGGAGGTACTGTTTCCATTCTACCACAGAGAGGAACAGGCAGAAGCAGGGAAGTGAGGTCCTCCTTGCAGTTGAGGGGACACAGCTGGTCTAAGGCAGAGGCTAGTGTGGAGCCCATGTTCTGGCCCCTGGGCTCTCCTCTGAACATCTGGGCTTACACACAATAATGGGGTCTGGGCTAGCTCCCTGAGGGAGTGCTAATAGGGCTGAGGTGACCAGAGGAGTGGATGTTCAAAGTGCTGGGGGGGAACCAGTGTGCTGGGAGAGAAAGAAGGTCCGTAACTGAATATCATGGTGTGAATTCTTTAAAAAAATTATATGGTAGGTAGTGTGGGGCAGCGAGAGAACCCACACCCTTTGCACCCCCTACCTTCTATCTTGAGCTTTCTTCTCTTTGCTTTGTCTCCTCACCAGCTGGTAGAGTGACCCTCACTCTAAAAGGATTGGCATTGGGCAGCCACAGAGAGTATATGGAATGTCAAGGTCTGACCCCGCTCAGCACTGACTTTCCCACAGAGCTGTGGTTTAAAGCCCCCGCTGTACCACAATTTTCTGGATATAGGAAAACAAGCAAACAAATGAACAAAAAAGAATGAAAACTGTCAGCAGAACTGAAGCACAGAGCAAGAGAGGAGAGGGGGAAAATTGGGGGAGGAATAGGCACAAGGATTAAGATGGTCACAGGTGTTAAGGTTGTGGGAGAACCTCTGAGTAGACAATGATGTATGTGTGTATATATTTATATATATGTACAATCAATCTTAAAAATAAAATTATTTAAACAAATAAACAAAACATCTTTTACATCTTAAGCTGTGTACACTGGGAAGCACACAAGGTAGAGTTGGTGAGACCTGGGTTCAGGAAATATCACTACCGTTAGCACTATGCACTTGGCCCAGTCAAGTATGGTAGCCAGATAGCTACCCTCTCATGTCCCCAAGTCTCCCAGCTGTACAATGAGTGAGGGCATAGTGAAAATGAACCAAGAGTCTATCCGCCAAGCACCAAGCTGAATGGCTATTGTGTAGAATACCCATGATAAATGGTAGCAACATTATTTCTAAAAGCCTCCAGTTGGACTGGTCACTATGTGCTCCCTAGCAGAACCACTTCAAAAAGAAGCAGCTAGGCCTTCTGCACCAACTCAGCACTCCTTGGCTCAGCCAGTAGTGGGCCTCCACAGCCATCCCGCAGCTCCTGTGGGGTGACCCTGGTCAGAAGGGGAGCTTACTGAGCATTCCGCTTGGGGTGTTTCTATTACAGCCACCCAGGGGTGAGAGATTACTGCCACAACTCAGAGCTCACAAGAGGACTGCTGCTCAAAGGGCTTTGATGTTTTCTTCCAGCATAAAAGAGAAGGGGAGACAAAGTGCCCTTTGTAATTTTTTTTTGCTAGTAATGAAAAGGTGCCCCTTCATCTATGCATAAATTAAATGCTTCCAAGTAACAGACAAGCACAACAGTCTATAAACTCCAGAAGTGTAAGGAGTATGTCCATTCTGTTTTTCATTATGTCCTTATCCACAGCAGTGCCTGGCAGAGCACAGGAATATGAATAAAACAATGGAAACAGCTATTCATGCTGTTATAAATTGAATGTCCCTCCAAATTCTTGAGTTGAATCCCTAACCCACAACATCATGGTATGCAGGGGAAGGGCATTAGGAAGATAACTGGGTTTAGATGAAGGCATAAGTGTGGGGTCTTCCTGGTGAGATCAGTTCCCTGGCAGCTCCCTCTCTATCATGTGAAGACACTGCAAGAAGATGGGCTCCTATGAACTAGAATGCCAGCATCCAGCAAGTGCTGAACCTGCTTGTGCCATAATACTGGACATCCAGTCTTCAGAACTATAAGAACTAAATGCTTGCAGGTTAAACCCCTCAGTCCTTGATATTCTGTTGTGTAGCTTGAGCAGAAGATGATAGTGTACTGCTTCCTACCTAACTTTGTTGTCATTCTATTATGTACACTGGGCAGACAGCCTAGTATGTGGCTAACATGATCATCCTACATTCAGACCAGGAAACTGAGACATAAAGAAGTTATGAAACTTGCCCAATAGAAGTATCTCTCCTCTGTAATTTTGCATCCTTTGAAATTTTTTGCTCTTATCATCACTCCTAAGCCCCTTCACTCAACCTCAGAGAAGATGAATAATCTGAGAGTGTGTCTGGAAAGGAAAACAGGACAAACCTTTCCCCAGACCTTTCTCTTGAGGTGAAGATGCCTGCAGAGAGCATTCTTTCTATTTCTGATATTTACAGAAATTCCAAGAGACTCTGATGGGGTGGGTAATTCTAGTCTAGCAACATCAACACTAGGAAATTCACAGATATAAACCACGATTGCCAATAAGATCAGTTTGCCCAGTAAAGGTAATATTTTGCAATTATTTAGAACTCAAGTGAAAAGGAGGCATATTATTTACTGAGGCCTCTTAAATTCCATCCTGGCCTAAGGTACTGCTTATTGAATGCTTAACCCAATGTGTCTACTGGGAAATTGTCCAAAAGTGTGCTTCACAAAGGTATAGCCACCTGAATGAGCTCCAAGCATGCAACTTCAGGAGTCAGAGCATTGACCCTGAGGCTAAGTCATTTTTCCAAGAAGACTTTAGGTCATTTCTACCGGATAACCCTCCAAAGCAGGATCTTAAGGTCTGATGGAATACTAATTTCACTCCTTTCATAGTCCTTGTAAAATCAGCCAGGTATCATCATATTCACCTATCTATGCTTCTCTCGAGGATATATACTCTATTTGAGGCTTATGTTTATGAGAGTTGACCTCTGCCACCTCCCCAATGCTGCCCAGGATTTGTCAACCTGAAGTTTGGTCTAAATTTCTTCTGATCATATCTTGGTCATTTGGTGTGAAGAGCTTTTGTAACTTGATTGGACTACTGACTTTCACCTCTCTCTTTTGTGGGCCGCATTTCCAAGTCATGGTTAGTTCTTCCCAGCTTCCCATCTGTCTTATGATTTCCTGAAACCCTCACCTTTCTCCAGCTGAGAAGTTCTTAATTCTACTTCCCTTTATACCACCATACTTAAAAACAAAAATGTGAATATATGATGCAAAGTATAACATGAGCTTACTAACAAAAAGGAAGTAATAGATGATTAATATATCCTTTGATAACTCCACTTAATAATTTCATGAAGCTTGGGACTCTTCCTCATTCACTAGTTCCCATATCCTACTTCATTGAGTATCTAGCTCACTGAGTCAACAGACGGATTGTCTGGCTGTTTCTTCTTTATTTAGAAGTAGACTATTGTTTTGGGTTCAAACTAAATGATGATATGGTGACTACTATGCAATGACTGCCCATGACAGAGAAAACAAGAGTTTGGGTTGACTGATATTGTCTTTAATTAGCTAGTTGGTTGGCTTTAGCTGCTGAGTCAGAACATGTCTTGATTCTGTTACAAATACATACTGTTCACAACGAAAGCCCCTGATTGGGGGTGGAGGCCTTACAGAATTGCTCATGGGTTTTGGATCTTTAACTTCGAATATGCACACACACGTGATTCTCAGCTAAACCCACTAGACAATGTGCTTTATTCACTCTTTTCAGTCAAGGCAAAGAGTAAAATTCTCCTCTGATTGCTTAAGTAAAATTATAGTCCTGTCCACATAAACATAGGCATGATCCTCAGTGCTTTGTCTTTTTTTTAAAAGAAATAAACAGAACTAATATCTCTGATAAACTCAGTCATAAATTGAACATAGGTAGCAAGCAGCAATAGCAAATGAAAAAGCAATGATAACAAAAAAGTCATTTGCCTTACTCAGCATCTGAATTCTAAATTCAATATTTCCTTTGGTTCTTGATACACGATTTCTCAGAGAAAGTGTTTTCTTCAAATTCAGCTGCAGAGACTGGAGACATTCAAGCCATTGGATTTGTTCTAGGAGCTACATTATATCATAAGACAAGTATATTGCCTGCTGACTCCTCAGATGAATGCAGTTGCTGTTCGTGATACTGTCTTTTACAAAAACTTCAATAAATCATTTGTTCATATGGTTTTTTTCAACTGATACAACTAAATACTAAGTCAAATTAAATTTTTTTTATCTAACTTTCAGGGGCTTGTTGATTTCAATGGAATGATGTTAAATAAACTATGTTATATCATATCTACCTACTAAAGTATCTATAATTCACCCCAAGATGAACAAATCAGCCCTGTCATCTTGAGAAGGATTCACCACACAATAGCTCTGCATCTCACCACTGGGAGATGAAAAGAGAGAAGCACCACATTCAAATTAGAATCTTCTGTTTGGAGAAGTTTCAGATGCTTCTGAGAGCAGAGCTGCTAAGCAGATAGTGTCCAGTCGCTTCTAAGTGTAATAGTGGGATGAAGCCAGCAAGGAACGTGCTGGAAGTGGGTAGTGCTTAAAATGCCAGTTCAAACAGTCTACAATAACCCCAGAAGAGTGCATTGCTAAGGGAGACACTCAACATTTTGCTTTTCATGATCAGGAATGAGTTTTTGCAGCAGTGATAAGACCAGTCGAACCTAACATCTTGCCTTCTAAACATAAGATGAATACAAATGGCAAATAAAGAAAATAAAGAAACTCTCATAAGCACAACAGATTGTCTGAAAAGCTGACATAAAGATATATCTGTGTTTCTCAGATTTTATGGAGCCCTATCGCCAATTTTTAGAACCATTGACTTTTAGTGATTGAATCTGAACTCTGGCTTTTTCAGGCTCGTCTCATGAACTTATGCAGGCAGACTTGCCTTTGTTCCCTAAGTTTATTTTCTGTATTTGAAAATCCTAGAATACCTTTGAAATTCCTCCTCACCCACGGGTGAAAGAGACACAGGCAGGAGTACCTGAGAGAGAAGCAAGCACTCCAAAATGAGTTTCCTCCTGGTTTATTTTTTATTTATTTTTTAAAAGTTTTTTTTTAAAAAGAAAACAATTTTATTGACATAATTGATAAAAATCCTTTTTAGATGTACAATATGATGATTTGATATTTTCATACACTGTGACTCATAACTTTTAATAAATAAATTTCAAGTTAACATGTGAAAAGAAACAAATCCTGTAAAGAGCAAATATTGAAAGAGGCTCAATTTGGTAATATTTTAGATATTTAGCCATTCAGATATTGTTGGCATTTAAGAGGAGCTATATAAAATGCATCTTGATTTAGAACATGTTTTTATACTACTATAGTACCTCCAGATTCAGTGGCACTGTGCTGAATACCACAAAGGCCACAAAAATACTGACTCACACCAGAAGTTGAAGATTATAAGTACTTTTATGTTAATCTGTTTATTAAGTAGTGTTCACTTGGTGTCTCTGTTCCAGTTTCTGTGCTTAGAGCACGTATAACATTGATTTTCTTTCCACTGGTCTAAATTAGGTTAAGTGCAGCTATTTAAAAGAGCACTGACCCTCCCTGCATGTGGCACTGGATAAGATAAAAAGAAGATTATTGCCTGTATGTTTCACTTTTAATCAAAACATTCTGGCATCAAAATGGATTAAACCCAGTTTATGACAGGCCTAAAAAAAAAATCCTGAAGTTATCTGGATGGTAATGATCTTTAACCACATTGATATTTGTCTAAACAATGAGATTAACTACAAATTCCATATTTAGAAGAGTATTCCACCAGTAAATATATTGCACTCATTTTTCAGATGAATTGAGTCTTTTTTTTTTCCCTCCATATACTTCAGGGATTTTTTACACATTAAGAAACAGAGAAGGTTGTCATCTAAAATAAGTCCCTGCTCTTTTGTAAATACCACAGTGAATATTAACAACTTGTCAAAAAATATTAATGAAAATATGAGGATTATTTTATGGATGAATTTCAGTTTGACACCCCTTTTACAGTGAAAGTGAGTCTAAAGAATATATTCTTTTAACCATTATTTTTGTCGTTCTTCAGTTATAAATTTGACTGTTAAAATTCACCTCTACATGTATTGTTCCATGTCAAACATGGAGCGATGGATGAAAGAAATTGAAAATGTTTTACCTTAAGAAAGTCTAAGAGATTAGAAACACCAACAGAAAATTCTCGACTCTCAATAATGACAGGCAAAGATCTTAGAGCCCTAAACTCTACTGATAGGTACCTTAATAAACTCACATAACCTGGTGGTTCTCAACCTTGGCTACATTAGCGTAAGCTGGAGAATTTTAAAGATCCTGATACCTTGTCTTCCCAGACTAATTATATCAGATTTTGTCATTGATGCTATAGCTTAGAACAGTCATTTGAGTCAATCAGAGAACTAATACTCAAAACCTTTGTTATCACCTAAAATTTTCAACTGTGACTGCAGTGAGTTGAAGAGTAAGTGTCCTCCAAAATTCATATCAACCCAGAACCTCAGAATGTGACTTTACTTGAAAATGAGATTTTTTTCCAGATAAGGAGTTAAGGATAGAGAAGATAAGGATGGATAAGGATGTCCCTAAGTCAAATGATCAATGTCCTACAAGAAAAGGAGAGGACTCAGAGAGACATACACATGGAGGAAGAAGGTTGTGTGAACAAAGAGACAGAGATTGGAGTCACACTATCACAAACCTGTCAGAGCTAAAGAGGGAGAGAGCATGGCTCTGCTGATACCTGTTTCAGGTTTCCTACTGCAGCACTGTGAAAGGATTAAGTTCTGCTGTGATAAGATACAATGTCTGGTTTGTGGCACTTTGTTATGGCAGCCCAAGGAAATTAATATAATAACCTTCCCAGTTTGGGATTCCAGAACAAACTTGCTCAAGGCAATTTCTTAACATCATTGGCATTGATGTCTCTTTGTGAACATGGGCTGTACTCTTTCTAGTTTATAGGAATCCAGCATTAGGGTAAGCACTGAGCTCCTGACCCAACTCTTTCACCTCCCATATTGTTCTTAATATCCTCCCTAAGACTGTAAATTTGAATGATTACACCCCTGGCTTCTCCCCACACTTTCAATATTTTCCAGATGAACTAAGATGTATCCAGGATAGTATGTTACAATGTCATACTTCTTCAAAACTGATCCAAAGTGGCATAGTGTTTGGGCCTGCTTGATTCATACTTTACTATTAATGTAGTGAAAGGATAACTTTTTTTAAAAAGTCAGTATCAAGTCCCTTCAGGGAAAGGTCAATGACATTTTATTAAACTAAAAGATTGAATTAAAATGTAAACTGCCATTAATTTAAAAGGAAACTAGCGCTCTCATGTTTATGGCAGTACTGTTTACAATAGTCAAACTATGTAAACAATCTAAGTGTCTCAATTCAGATGAGTAGATCAAGAAGTTTTTATTTATAAACATGGCTGAATACAAAGTATTCAAGAGATGAACAAGAGATGAAATGGCAAGAGATAGACTCATGCCATTTGTGATAACATTGGTGGAGCTGGAAGGAATTGTGCTAAACAAAAGGAGTTAGAAAGAGATAGGCCAATACAGATAGTGTCATTATATGTGGAATATAGAGAAAACTGAAAAAACTAGCCTTTGAAATTTGACTATAAAACTGAGATAACTGAGAGAGGGGTGAGCATAAAGTGAACAATGAGATGGTGGGTTTGTAGGCGCTTTGGAAATGGGAGTACAATAGAACAGAATCAGAAGGGGGGAATCTTATACTTTCAAAATACAAGCATTAATATAAAAAATACTTCAATAATAGCAATAATAATAATTAGAAAGAAATGTATGTTGCCCAGACAAATAATGACAAAGGAACATGTCAGAAATTTCCCTAGAATCATGTTTCTCAACCCAGTACACATACCACAAATACACAAATCATGTTTCTCAGCCCAGTACACATACCACAAAAACACACACACACACACAACTGAAACAATACTTTGGGAAAAATATATCCTTTGTATTTATGATGCACACTAATGTTCTATACTCTCTTTTCTAATTCTGGTATTAATTCATTAGAAATGACTTCATACCTCATAAATGAGTCACATATCTCAACAGAAAAAAAATTAGTATTAGTATGCATAAATTTGATTATGGAATGGGTACTCGATGATGCCAAATACCAAAAATTACTGTTCTTTGTGTTAGGGGTAGTAATGGCATTGTGGTTCTCCAAGAAAATGTCCTTATGCCCATCACCCTGTTTGTCAGATAAAAGTTAAAATGTATTTAGCATTTACTGTGTCAGTACTTTGAAAGAACCTTACATAAATTATCCCATTTAATCATTCCAGGAGCCCTGTAGGGCAGTTTCTCTTAGACCATACAAATTGGAAAACTGATACATAGAAAGATTAAGTAACTTTTTCAAGGTCACAAAACATTTCAGCGACAGAGCCAGAGGGAGAACCTGGGAAGACAGACTGATGCCACAATCACTCTTTGCTGTGAGTATAGCACCTTCTCCCAGCCCAGAAAGGCCCAATAGAAAGTGATTATGTGTATGTGTCCACGTGAGATCGAATCGTTTGGCCATTTGACATAGAAAATTGACTGCACAAAGATTTGTTAACAAAGGGCTAACATCTAGGAAGTGAACACAGCAAGCTTATGCTAGTTGCTTCACAGATATTGTTGTTTCATCTACATTAAAAACCTTGTGTGTTCACTGAAGGCTGTGCAGTTAATTTGTTCGCCCTATGAATAAAGGGAAGCAAGAGTGCCAAGAGGTATTCAAGGTCATGACTGGGTGGCCACTACCAGTGAATAAATGTACAACAAGAACTTCTGAAACAAATTTACCAGCAATTTCAGGAACAAGAACAGAGTCCCTATGAAAAGAATTAGAGTTTGATTAACTAAAAAGGAGTGATGAACAAATAAAAACAGTCAAGGAGGGTCATCAAGAGGTAGTAATGTTGAGGGAAGTGTGAATACAGCCTAGATAATGGAGGAGCAATATTTTCAATGAATTGGAGTTTTGAGAGTCTTTTCATTCTCTTTTAGGTTTAAGATACACAGTATAATAAGCATCTATCAGAACAAATTAAGATGAGGAAACACTTTAGGAAAGAAACTCCCATTTCTGAAAAATGATACAATAATATGATTAAGTATAGGAAGAAACATATTTATTTGCTATGAACAAATTGTATTACAAGCTACTGAAACTTGATGCAAATAAATCTTTTAAAACCTAAGTACCATGAACAAAACTGAAAAACCTAGCCACATGCGTTAGAAAATGTTTTTTCAAACATGTGGTATTTATTGGGAGGAGAAAATAGAACACACGGTACAATGAATCTATTTACCTTAAGAGTGAAAATTCCATCTCCTTAGGTAATGTGGCTGCAAGACCAGTAGAAGATCTGGTACACATTAGATGCCACAGAATGTTTGTTTTTACATAATTATGACTAGTCAAAACAATACAGGAGTTCAAAGACATACCATCAATTCATATCCATTAATCAATTATCTCCTTAATCATTGTATCTATCGCAGGTTGGTTATTTTTGAGATGCTGGAAGTTTCGCACATGCTGGAATATACTTGGCTGGTATTTACCTATTTATCTAAAAGGTTTCTACCAGGTACCCATTCTAAGTCTCCACCAACTCTCTCTCCTCACAACAAGAGGCATTTCAAAAATACACACCCTGTGAGTTATTATTTACATTTACAAGAACTCCAATTCCAGAACCCATGTGACTCAATGACCAAGGATTACTAGTGGGCCAGTGACAGAATTAGGTATTTACCATCATAGAAATGGGACTCACCCCTCACCATGCTCTGGAAATTCCATACTCCGGTTGTGATCAGCAAAAACCAATCATGTCATTTGCATTCCTGATCCTTACACCCATCTTGCTTTCTTGAGTATGCAACACTGATTAGCAGCATTTTATCTACAACACAGAGATTTAAGATATATATGTATCTTACATTTTAAAATGTATCTAAGATATATCTTAGATGACCAGATAAAGATGTTGATGCTTTTTCAGTTTTCTCTTTAGAGGAGTCTTAAGCTTAGGTTTCCCCCCTTCTTTCACTGAGAACTGAAAGGATGGTCTTGCTCCCAAATTCCGTCCTGTTTGTACCAATTCCCTTAATCCCTATTCTGATAGTCACTAACTTAGACAATATCAGAAAAATTCACCTTCCCCAGGCCATCTTACTAAGTTTGGCCAGAGTGAAACTGATCACCTATCAGGAAAACATCACGTGCCTGACCAAACTCCCTATCCCAACAGACCCATGCTTCCTGATCAAATCCCCACTCCACGACCAGGTAAAAGGACACAGCCTTGTAAGCAAGGTGCAGCTCTCCCAACTCCAGCCTCTGACTATGGGATTGTCAGCTGCCCATCCAGGTTTCTTCTAATAAACCTGCTTTCTTCTTTGGTCTTCTGATTTCTTCATTTCTTCCTTTCTCCAAGACCTAATATCTCTCCAAAACCTAAAAAGAACCATCAGTGCACACAAAGGAAGTGGATACAGTTCCATGAATGAGGCTTAATCTTAGAAGGTGAAAGAGATCAGGGTGGTGTCCTCCAAGAAAACAGGGATTTGACTGGTCACTCTTACTGTGTAGAAGTAGCAAACACTTTGAAAAACTGAGTCCCCGTTAGATCGATATACTCTGCTCTTCCTTCTGGGAAATTTTTGAGATATTTATCTTTTAAGTCTCATGACAATTCTGCTAAACTGAAGTCTGAGAGAAGAAATATGGAACTGACAGAAGGAATATAGATGTGCACAGAGTATCAATTAATTCTCTCAAAATTCTACAAATGGGAGACTCTAGTTTACAGGCTCCTAGTTCCGAACTTCATCTTCTAGCATACCTATAGGTGTTACTGCAAACAATTTCCCAGTCAGTGTTTACATTATCTTCTATCTCAAATAGGATTAAAAGAACTTTATCATTAATGGGCATGCCATTTTAATAATTAGCAATTACTTAGACAGGAATTTTTTTAATTAATTAATTTATATATATATATATTTCTCACCTTTGTTTTCCCCAGGGATCACCCATCTCCTTCCTTCCTTAACCTTTCCCTCCCATCTATGTCCCATCCTCCACCTTCAGTTGTGTACTTTAGTTTGATTCTGGGCTTGCTTTGACTTTTCCTCCTGGCCTTTTACTTGCTTTTCTTATATCTCATGTATTAGTGAAACCATTTGGTTTCTGTCTTTTTCTTTCTGACTTGTTTCTGCTAATATGATTTCTTATAAGTATATCCATGTTATAAAATCATCAAATTTGTCATTTTTAATTGATGAATAATGTTCCATTGTGTATATATACCACATCTTTTTCATCCAGTCATCTATTGGGACATTTGGGTTGTTTCCATGTCCTTGCAACTATAAATAGTACTGCAGTAAACATGTGAGCACAGGTGTCCCTTTGTATAAATATTGAGGTCTCCTTTGAGTAGATTTCCAGAAGGGCGATTGCTGGGTCAAATGGTAGTTCCATTTTTATTAGTTTAAGGGTCCTCCACACAGCTTTCTATAGTGACTGAACAAGTTTTCATTCCCATCAGCAGTGTAAGAGTGTTCCTTTCTCTCCATATCCCCACCAGCACTTGTTGTTGCCCATTTTTTGGACATGGGCCATTCTTACTGGTGTAAGGTGGGATCTCATTGTGGTTTTGATTTGCATTTCCCTGATTGCTAGTGACATTGAGCAGTTTTCCATGTGCCTGTTGGCCACATGTATTTCCTCTTTGGAGAAGTGTCTTTTTAGTTCTCCCCATTTTTTAACTGGACTTTTTGCTTTGTTTTTGTTAAGTTATGTGAGTTCTTTGTGTATCTTTGTTATCAGACCCTTATCACTTATATGGAGGGCAAAGATTTTTTTCTCACTCAGTTAGATTTCTTTTTGTTTTCTTTGTTGTCTCTTTTGCTGTACAGAAACTTTTTAGTTTGATGTAGTTCCAGCTGTTCATATGAAATAACAAAAGACCTTGAATATCAAAAACCTCCTGACCAAAAAAAGAGAACAGAAGTATTACAATTCCAGACTTCATATTATACTACAAAGCCATAGTAATTAAAACAGCTTGGTACCGGTACAAAAACAGATAATCAGACCAATGTAATGAACTGAGTGCCCTGAAATAAAACCACACATATAATGTCAACTAATCTTTGACAAAGGAGTGAAAAACTTAGATTGGAACAAGGAGAGTCTCTTAGGAAAACTGGACAAAGACATGCAAAAAAAGAACCAAGATACCTCCCTCACATTATGCACAAAAACCAACTCAAAATGGATTAAAGACTTGAATGTAAGACCTGAAACCATAACATACATAGAGGAAAACTTAGGCAAAACCCTCCATGAGTTTCAATTCAAAAATCCATTTCTGGACACATCTACAGATGGCGAAAAAATTAAGGAAAACATAAACAGCTGGGACTATATCAAACGAGGCAGGAATCTCTATCTCTGGCTATATTTATACTTTAGTCATTCATGGTTATTTGCATGGCTCCTTCTTTCTGAGTTTATAATCTTTACTTCTTCAGAATGTATCTTCACACAAGGGGTTGTAATGCCCAGATATAATTATCAGAACTGCAAAGTTGAACCATAAGGCAGAACAAAATAGTAAAAATAAGATGATGTATGCTAACTCAAGTCATAGTGCATGATAAGATAAAAAAGGAAGTTAGTTTATTAATTGAAAATGAAAGTTAAAACTTGAAATATCTTGCCCACTTGTGTTCACTAGATGCCAGCTTACCTGATTATGGATTTTATCCTCTAGGTAATTGAATATATCCACTAAACTTAGAAAGAGGTGATGACTATGTAGAGGATAAACATGCATAAGAAAACCCTATTTACCACCTTCCAAGTCACAAAGTTTTCTGCATTTGGTTGCTTTGCCTCCCCATAAAACATTATTTTCCACTTATTATTATCCAATTAACTCATATATTAGCTTTATCTTTTTGAGGAGAAATACTGATTTTAAAAATGCATGCACACTTAGAACATTAAATATTTGCATAACCATCCTATGACTTTGGATCATCTATTTTGTTCAAAAATGGTACAAAGTAGCAAATGATACATTCTACTGAAGAGTTAGCTATAAACCTATCATTCAATGTTCTGATTTTTAAATTCAATAACATTGGTAAGTTTGGAGATAACAAATTATTAAAGTTGTATTGATCAGCAAAATGTCAGCACCTCTTTCCTAAAGTGACAATATTTCTGTTCAGAATAAGAATGCCAAAAGATAGCAGGAAGAACAGTGAGACTTAAGAGACACCATTCAATTTCATGTAGGTCAAAGGTTTCCTTAAGTTCAAGTGATCAAATGGGGACCTGTGTGGAAATGTCCACGTATTTATAAAAATAAAAAAATAACATGCAAATCTTAGAGATGTGTCAAAGAGAAAAACAAATAAAAAATAAAAAATAATAGCATGCAATACTTAGAGATGTGTCAAAAACAAAAGCAAAGGCTTGTTTCTATAGCAACTTATAAAATTAAGGTGCAACAAAATACTAAACAAAGCTACTACAGGTTATAACATTGCAAATAGGTTGGTGAGGTTGGAAATATACTCTCTTAAGCACTTAAAGAATAATCATTATAGATCAGATTAGATTCAATCCATCAAAGACTGTGACAATAACATTGTGCTGCAATACATTCATTGTGAAGATTACAGAAAACCCCAGGCTTGAAACCTACCCTCATAGAGGGTGACATCTACTGGGTGAAACCATCTATTTACATTAAATAAATCATGCAAAACTAAGTGCTACATTCAATGTCCACAAAAGACATCCTGGATGTGTCTGAATGTTCTCTGCATGTCAATACAGAGACAAGAAAAATCATCATGGGTAGTAGTGATCTAAGAACACTGTTTTCTTGACTAAATGGGAAAGTATAAGTAATATTTAGCAAAGAAAACATTTATTTTAAATTTTTTTATCTTCTTCTCTGTCCATGGACACTTAGACCATTTCCATAACTTAGCAATTACAAATAAGGTTGCAGAGAACATAAAAGCACATACATCCCTTCAAATTAGGTAAAAACATTTTTAATAGTTGTAGAAATACAAACATAACATAAATTTTCCCATTTAAAATAATTTTAAATACACAGGTCAGTAGTATTACTTACATGCTCCTGATTATGAAACAGAACTCTTCATCTTGCAATACCTCTGCACCCACTGAACACCCACCACCATCCCTACCCCAAGTCCCTGAAACACCCCCTCTGTCTTTCTGTCTCTATGAACATGACTACTTCAATATCACATATAAGTGGAGTTTTGCCCTTCTGCAACTATATGATTTCAGTTAGCATAATGACTTTGAAGTTCATCTTTGTTGCAAAAAAATGGCTGTTTTTCTTCTTTTTTAAAGCTCAATAATACCACATTGTACATATTGACCTATATTTTCTTTAGTCATTCATATGTGGACAGAAATTTAGGTTGTTTTTCCTTTATTGGTGATTATGAATAGTTCTGCTATGAACATGGCTATACAAACATCTCTTCAAGACCTTGTCCTTAATTCTTTTGGCTATACCCAGACTGGTTTGGCTGTCTCATATGGTAACTCCATTTTTAATTTTTTTAAGGACTTTGAAAGGAAAAGAACTTTTAACATGGTGACTCCTTTATTCAGGTGGGTAAGTACTAGTCAAGGTATGTATGGCAGCCAGAGAAGTCTGCCCTGAGTGACTGATCTGAGAACCCATGAACAGGGAACATGAGAAAGATATCCAAAGAACAAAAATAACAAAATCTTCAGAAAGCAGGCAATAGCACCAAAACTTTATGGAGCAAGCAATAAAGAGTCTCAGATTTTATGCTGGGGTATGGCAAGGTAAAAGTGACTTACCAAAAAGATTCATTCATTATGTCCCCTATCAAACACAGAATCTATGCTTGGCCTGTGTGCAACACTAGATGTCAGGGTGGGGGGGAATATAATGAACTGAACATATCAGCTGCTTCTTCGCATTAGCCTAAATTGTAGTGGAAGAAAATGAATTGCGTGTGTGTGCACATGCAAAATAAATCAGGATGATAAATATCAAGAAAGACCAAGTAGGGTAAGGGGGGAAGGGATTTTTGATAGGTGGAAGGCAGAGTATATATCTCTGAGAAAAGATTAGAATAAAGCTAGGGACCAGGCAACCCTGCTGATCTTTATATAGCTTTATACACATAAAATAAAATATTCTATACAGGCAGCAGTTGGGAAAACAAGAGCCACAGGGTGAGAACATACAATGATGCTGGAAGAAGAGGAAAATGGACAGATTATGAAGGGCTAAAAGATTGTGAAACCATTATATGGAGACAGGCTTTTAATCTGTGAGAAGTGAAATCAGCCGAGGGTTTTAAGTTCCATAAGGACATTTTAGAAGTCCTCACTGGCTGTTGTATGGAACAGAGAGGAAAATAGCAAGCATATAAAGAGACGATCTAATTAGGTTGCCTTTTTTTCTTTTACCAGACCTGGAGAGATGGTAGCTTGCATGATATCTGCAGAGGTGGGAAGAAGCTGATAGACTTCAGCTGTATTTATAAAAAAGAATTGACAGAATTTGTTCTTGGTTTGGATGTAAAGAGAGGAAAATCTCGAATGATTTTAAAATTTTTGACCTGAGCCACTAAAAGTTTGGCTTTCCTGTTACAGAAAAATTGGAGAAAACTTTTTTTGTGGGATACCAGTTATTTTCAAAAAATCATTCCGTTTAGCCCAGAGCCTGGAAATTGAAATTATTACACTGACCCATCTGAGAGGTGATGAACTGCAGAGATATGAAGGACAAGGTGATGAGATGAACAAAAAGTTCCAGGATATCTCCCTAAGGCAAAATGACAGCACATATTCCACATGTTGACAGATCCAAAATGATGAATCAATGAAATGTCAGACTGTAGATTAGAAAGAAGTATAGAATAATTGATGTCTTATTAAAATGCAGAATAGAATGGGGGGAGCTACTCCTTGTATATTAATGTGGAATCGAGGACTTATTTCTAAATGTTAACCTGCATAGTTGTTCTAAAGAGGTTTATACACATTAACAAGATTCAGCAACTGAATTTTGTTCTAAGTTGTCAGCAAGAAGGTCTGGATAGTATTTTAAGCTTGCATTTTCCCACAAATATTCAATAAACATAGATTCATAAGTGCGGGTCATTCTAGTACTGTTTTATAGCTCTACTTCATTTCAATGGCCCAAAAGACTTCATTGTCTGGATTTATGGCTCAAGGTTCATTCTCAGTCAGAGTATTAAATAGATAAAATTCAAGTGTGTAATTTCCTCCTCCCCTTTCAACTCTTCAAACAAAAACAAGAGATCAAGAGGATTGAAAGTGTGTACCTCTCATATTCAAGCATGATTTATAAACAGTGTTCACCAATTAAGATCAACTTCTGGAACACTCAACAAGTCTAACCATTGATTTTACATCAGGTCTCCTATCAACATCTTCAGATCATGAAATCAGAGGCAGGATATTCCATAGCCCTGTGCTGGTGTTCAATATCTGCATGTGGAACTCTTAAAGAATCAAAATAAAATACTGCAAAAGTAAAGTCCATGCAAAACCAGACAAAATTATGAAAAATGTCAGAGCAGAGATCCCAGGATTGTTGATTTGCTGCAGCATATCCAGAGGCAAATAGAAGAATCTGCCTCTCAATTTTTTTTTTTAACTTTTACTCACAAGTCACTCAACACAACATAATAGACACTTAAGTTTCTTTTGAGCAATGAGAATCTATTTTGCCCACTATGTCAGTTTCACAGAATTCAATCACTCTCATTGTGTGGACAACTGGTGGAAGCATGACATGTCTTTTCACCCTACATTTTATAATGGGTGAGACTTAACAATTCCCATCCATTTCTCAGGCACCACACAGCAGAATTCTCCAGTCACTCTATTCAGATATATAGTTGGATTGTCTCCCAACAGAAGGGAGAGTATTTCACAAAATGATCAAGCTCACAATTGGTGAAAGCAAAGGCAAGTGACTTTCCAGTCTACCCATAGCAAGTGTGGGACAAGCTGTCCCCACTGCAAATAGCAATAAAAGTGTTCCTAGGCATTAGAGTCGAGCCATGATAATGCTCAAAGGGGAACAATGTTCCACTTGGCAAGGAAAATAAGGATTGGAGTCTGGGTCTTCTGCAGCAAATGGAATTTGTAGGGAGTAGTGTCAGAGAGGAGGGAGGTATATAAAGAAGGGCTCCCCTTGCCCCTGAGTCTTTGCTGAGCTGTGTATGTGCTGTACTGGAAGAAATCTTACACAACACATGAGAAAACAGTTGAGGAGAAAACAGGAGAGAAGCACTGTGACTAAATTGAATTTCCTAAGCCACCCATGATGGAGACTCCACACTGGACAGGTTGAGAATAAATAAAATCTCATCTGAGAATAGACCTGTTTTTAACCTTAAAGTCTGTCCTAGAACCAACCTAACACAACTCTCAAAACAAATCCTTGACAGAATTAATGATCAGAAGAAAACTCAACAGCTTTTAAAGAAAGACAACATAATCTATTCTGCAAAAATATAGATCCCACAATGCATAGCATCTAATAATTTTTAAAAGTTACCAAGGCATGCAAAGAAGCAAGAAAATGTGACCTATTACCAGAGAAGAAAAAGTCAATAGAAACTAACTCAGATATACACCAATGTTAGAATTAGCAAATGAGGAATTTAAAATAGCTACTACATATCATATCACTTAAAACTTCTGTTCAATAAAATACACCACTAAGAAAATAAATAGGTAAGTCATGAATTGGGAAAAAACATTTGTAGTGCATAAATCTGGCAAGGGCTCATAGTCTGAACATATATAGGATTTGTACAAATTAATAATAAAAATGAACTCAATTTGAAATGACAAAAATGTGAACAAATAATTTTTAAAAGGTATATAAATGGTCAATATTACTAGGAAAAATGGAAATCAAAACTGAAGTGAAATAACCCCACTGTACTATTTGAACATCAACATTTAAAAGGCCAACAAAACTGCTCAATGTTGGCAAGGATATGAACCCCCAAGGCTTTCATACATTATTGGTGGGAATGTAGGTTTGTACAGTCACTTCAGAAAGTGTTTGGTAATTTATTTAGACTTAAACAAAAGCCTACCACCAGTCTGTGATTTCTACTCCTATGTTTTCACATAATATAAATGGGAACATATGTCCACAAACACTTCTGTGTACCCAGATGTTCACAGCAGTTTTATTCTTAAGGACCCAAACTGGCAACAGCAGCATTTAATCAAGAGGTGAACAAGTTTTCAAAATTATGACTATAGGTACTCACAAAAAACAAATAATAATTATTACTACTAATATACAAAACATCATGATAAATTCTCATAGACATTTGTGCGGAGTAAAAGAGGACAGATAACAAAAAAAAGAACATCATGTTACTTTTTGTCTACATAGAGCACTAGAACTGAGAAAAATAATTTCCATATAGAAAAATGAGAAGAGTGGTGTCCTATGTGAGGGTGAAGAGGAGTGGCTATGAAGGATCAAAAGAAATATTTGTGAGTGAAATAGCTTACAAGGATAGGCATAGGCATTTGTTAAAACTCATACACTTACCATCTGTACATCTTACTGTATACAAGGTCTAGCCAGTCTGGCAATGGAATTCTCACCCAGGGCCATGTGTATTGATTGACTAGAGGACAAGAGTCAGAGTGTACTAGACAGTATGCTATGATTCCAGGTAGAAAGAATGCCAATAGTCAGGTACTAGATTAGAACACTGCTACTACCGGTTCAGTCAAATCCTATCTCAAGTCACTGTGAAGAATGATGGGGTTCAGTTTAGGAAAGCAGGAAAAAGGAGCAGCTTTGAAAATACAGAAATTATATAAATTATATAAAACCTATGATTTTTTTAAAGGCAAATTAAAATGGAATAAGTGGTGACTGTCAAAACTTGCAAGATACAAGGTTAAAAAAAGTCAACTTAAAGCCCATCCAGTGGTTGAGATGGTGTAGAAGTTACAGGTATCTGAGAGCACTAAGCATAACAGATCGGAAAGGCTCTTGAGACTCTCTCGAAGGGGTCACCTCATCCTCTGGAGAGAGAAGCAGCCTGATTGTTCTCAGGACTTCTGGACAATTCTAGGCAAGTTGTGGAGCATACTGTGCATGGATATGATAATATTCTACAGCACCACTCTTATCCTACTAAATGGACCATAAGAGAACTGACATATTTCTTTCTCTTTAATACATTAATGCTAAGTATCCCAATGTACCATCTACTGTCATAGTTGCACTAACCCAAACCAGAACTATGATCTCTTATATATTCCCCAGTGGTAGAAGAGTAAGTTTGAACATATGACTGATTACATGTTTTCCTCTTTACACCACTACTCCCACTAGAATGCGAGAAAGAAATGATAACGGCATCAATTCATAGGAAAATAAGATTGTTAATAGGTATCCTGGGGAATGGGAAATATTGATCTGGTTTTGCAAGACAGAACAGATGGCAGTAGCAGTAGAGAGAGTTAAATGCCTACAAAAGGGACACACTTATGAACAGGGACACATTTTTCCCTGAAGTACTGCTGAGAGTGGTTCTAAGAAGGAAGATTGGGGCTAATCATATAACTGAGGAGAGTAGGTCCCATTTCAATAAGATTGTGGTATAATTGGACGTACCCTCAGAACTGCTGGAGCTCCTCCCCTCTGAATTTAAGATGCTCTAGACATGGGAACACTAGGCTAACCAACTGTGATAGGAGATAAAAGGCTGAAGACAGAAAGATGAAGGGAAAACTTTCCGTTGAACTTTAGAACTCCAGATTGGACACCATATTTCAAGCAGACACCTTTGGGATCACAACCTGTCCTGCATGCTCCCTTCAAAAGGACATATTCACCTCAAATAGAAACTAAAGCAAGAAAGGGGAAAACATAATATGGGAGAAAGGGGACCTCAGCACAGGAAAGCCCCAGAAATTCAGCTCTGTGCCAGGTTTAAAAAGCAAAGTGGAACAGAAGGAGGGGAAACTTGGAAAGCACTTCCCTTGTGGAGGAACGGACAGGTGGAGGGGTACATGGCAAAATGCAACTGACACATAATTTGGAGCTGTGTTTGAACATTTGGCAAGATTATTAGTAGATGCATGCCAGATGTGTTAGAGCATCTGGAATGAGTTAGAGATAAGTATATAAAAAAAAACTAAACTAAGTAAACGCAAAAATGAGGCACTAATTCCAAGAACAACAAAAAAGTAGTTTTAGATAGAAAATGTAATTGAATTATACCATTTGACCATTGAAAATTCTTACATGGTATGATTTAATGGATTGGCATAGTCAAAATTTGAAATTCTAGGGGAAGAAGAAGATATGAGGAGCAGATAGTGGTGTAAGAGAGTTAAATCCTCAAATATATAATAAAAATCAACAGATACTATCTAAAATTGCAGTTTAATGAATAGTGGGGTAGGTATATAATTTGGAAATATAGAGAAAACTAGCAGAAAAAAATCTTGAAAGTGATTTTCTATGGGGGAGGTTGAGAAAGATGAGGGCAGAACAGAGCTGTGTCTCAGACACCTGCAATGCCCATCCACATCCATTTGACTCTTACCTTGACTGCACCTGCTTCTGACTTTGTTCTGCAAGTCCCTGCAACTCTTCAGCTGAAGGTTCCTGATACCTTGGTTCAGTTTTCTGTAGGCAGGTCAAAAGTGCTGGGAGATGGCACCCCTCTTCCAACAACCCTCAGACAAGCAATGGGTAGGTATTAGAAGAGCACATTGCTATGCTTTCATTCTTGTGTAGTTCTACATTGAAGCATGACCTACACCATCCCCATAGCTACACAGGGGTTTTACCCAAGTATTTCCTGCTCATTATTGCCCCCTGAAACAACTTCTTTTTCTTTTCCTACTATGCCCCAGTACTTCCTAAAAGCACCTTTCAAAAGAACCATTTCCACTGTGAACCTTGTGGCAGGATTTGCTGTTAGGGAATCCACAATAACATTATGAGACCTTCCAATCTATAGATCTTAATTTCTTCAAGACATATGTTGTATTACCTGGGTAAAGGTGAAATAGCATTAAAAGGTTTAGCTTCCAAAATTATGCTACATTGTACCCATTAACTATAAAGTCTCAATTCATAACCTAAGTGAATTGGAAATAAATTCATTATACCAATATAGGTTCAGTATTAAGTCAAGTATGGAAATTTACTATCAGGATTAAAAAAAATCCTATAGCACATACTAACCCACAGTGAAAATCCTGAATAAATGTCTGGAAGAGGTGGATTCATTCATAGAACATTGGGCAAGAGTTTCTATGCAATCAGACCCCTGTTGTGTCAAACCACATTTTCCTATGATTTCTGTTTCCTCTTTTGTTGCTCTACTGGAACATTGTTGCTTTATTTGCTTATTTGTCTTTCCTCTGAAGATTTTGGTATTTATCAACTAAATTTGACAGCATATTGATTTCACTGCTTATGAAAGTGTTACTGTTCCGGCAGTTTTACCAAGGGCCAAATGACTATCAGTTGATTAGAATCTATTGCCCATTATGACATCCATTTTTCTGCATAATGGCACTATAGTTGCCTCCTAAAATCCTCTAGGGTTTATAGTCTGATATTTTCAAATTCTTCACCAATTCACATGGAGACTAAACACTGCATTAGCGTCTTACCATCACATTCTGCTCTACTTCCAGCAAGAGGGCCACAGATTAGAGAGTGATGACAAGCATAGCTCACAAGATCAGATTAAGTTTGTGTGCTGGGACTGACCAAGTAGGCAGACATGTTGTCCAATCTAGATTCAAAAGTGGGGCACAAAGACATTGATTGATCAGAACATCATCATATATTTACTTTACCAGTTCTAGGGTTTTTACCACTTACCTTGCTAACAACTTCATTACTCAGAATGCACAGGATGTTCGAATAGAACCTCGACACTAAGAATACTCCAGAGTAGCATGGTCGGCTAAGAGCAGTGTCTGAGTGGCAGTCAGTCAGAAAGAACTCAGGGTTGTGAAAAATACCAAGAACGAATGGCACATTGAAAAAATAATATGGTAATATGGTGGAATAAAACTGACTAGAAATAAATAGGCTCATAGCTTAAGAAAATCAGTGTAATATCAACAATGGGCAAAGAGAATGCAATGGGTTCATTCATTTCATCTCAATCCCCTTCACTGGGAGGAATCTAAAGGTGAAAGAGCAGCATAATATAGAAAACATAACCTCGATGATATAGAAAACACACCACAACTTCTTTTTTATTAATTAATTTATTTATATATAAATTTCATGTCTTTGTGATCTCCGTGGTTCACCCTCCCAACCTCCTCCCATTCTGTCCTGCCCCCCTGCCCCTGATTGTTACTTTAATTTGGTTGTTAGCTTGTTTTGACTTCTCTTCATGACTTTTTTTGTTTTAACTTTCCCATGTCCCATATAATAGTGAAACCTTTGGTTTCTGTCTTTTCCTTTTTGACTTGTTTCTGCTAATATGATTTCTTTTAAGTTCATCCATGTTATCATAAAATCATCCACTTCGTCATTTTTAATTGATGAGTAATATTCCATTGTGTATATACACCACATCTTTTTCATCCAGTCATTTGTTTTGAGACATTTTGGTTGCTTTCATGTCCTTGCAATTATAAATAGTGCTGCAATAAACACATCCAAGCACAGGTGTACCTTTGTACAAGCATTGAGGTCTCCTTTGGGTAGATTTCCAAGAGAGTAATTGCTGGGTCAAATGGTAGTTCCATGTTCATTAGTTTGAGGGTCCTCCACACAGCTTTCCATCGAGGTTATACCAGTTTACATTCCCACCAGCAGTGTAAGAGTGTTCTTTTCTCTTCACATCCTTTCCAGCACTTCTTGTTGCCTGTTTTTTGAATGTGGGCCATTCTTACCGGTGTAAGATGGTAGCTCATTGTGGTTTTGATTTGCATTTCCCTGATTGCTAGTGACATTGAACATTTTTCCATGTGCCTGTTGGCCATTCTCCTCTTTGAAGAAGTGTCTTTTTAATTCTTTCCCCATTTTTTGACTGGGTTTTTCACTTTGCTTTTGTTAAGTTCACACCACAACTTCTAATCTCTTGGTTTTCACATCAGCAAACTTTGCTTATTGTTTTTGGTTTTTTAATATTTTTATTTTTTCTAATTTTCATACAACTTGTATATACCATATATATTGTATAGTTTTTGTTCCCCTTAGGTATGACCCTCCTCTTAGGTATGACCCATATATCACCACCCCACTACTTTCTCCATCCCCCATTCTGGTTATTCCAACTCCAGCAAGCATTGTATTTTTTTTAAAGGGGGAGGGTCTGTACAAACTCTCTTTCAACAAATTTAGATTGCTGAGCTCCTATTATGGTGAACTGCAGTCAGTAAATGAGCTTACACATTTGCTCTCAGAAGAGTTGCCAGAATCAGAAGAGAATGAAAGGACAGAATACAGCTGGCAGGCAAATGCCATCCTAGCTTTTTAGAAAGAAACAAAGGTGAATTTCACAAAAACTATATGGATGAGTTTGTTATGCTTTAGAGAACTTCTAGAACAGAGTTCCCAAGAGATTATTTAGAATATTACTAATTAATACAAGTTTGTTAGGAATCAGTCAAACCAGGGAAATGTCAGAGACTGGTGTATCTCTATGTCCTCAAGGCATTTGTGAAGTTTCTTATTATATCTATGTTAATGAGGTTGAGACATGAATGTTCATTGATAGCAAGATAGATGGCCCTGAAGCTGCTGAAAAAAAAATGGGCAAATGCAAGTGTGTGATTAATCAAAGGTAACCTTTCAGAAGGCAGTTAATAGTGCAGTAAATAATTATGATGAAGAACCTAGGATTAGGATGTGAGCCTGTTATCTCCAGTTGATGGTTACTTAAGCTCCTTCCTGAAACTCAGTTTCCCAGCTGTATGGGGAGTTTCCTCATCTATATAAGGAAACTATCATGAACTGTATGGAGGAATATTAATGATAACAGTAGCACCCTAGGATTGGACAAAATGGGGTAGTGCCTGTTGAGAACTTAGATAGATCAAATGTCCCACAAATGGTATCTAGTTTTGTGGGTCTAAAGAAAATGAGTTCCTTCATCTCATCTCTCATCCCCTTCACTGGGAAGAACCTAAAGGCAAGAGAGGTGTTCCTCATTCAGTTCTACTCCAACATAACCAGCATAATATAGATGCCACATCACAAATGAACTTTCTGTTTTGTTTATGCTTGCTTCCTTTAGTCAATATTTGATAGCATTTTCTTTTGCTAATGAGAAGTGATTTTGAAACTTTTTTCATTAGTCATAAAAACAAAACATAAAATTTATTCTCTAGTCTTTTATAAGTGTCCAGTCCTGCTAAATATATGCACGTGGCTGTGAACAGCAATTCAGAACTTTCTCTTCTAACAGATCTGACACTTTATAGCAATTAGACAACACTTCAAATTCTTCCCAGCCCCTGGTAACAATAATTCTACTTTCTGTCTTGTGAATTTAACTCTAACTCCTCACATAAGTGGGATCACACAATATCTGTTCTCTCATGTCTGGCTTATTTCTCTTGGTGGGTGAATGTTCTTGAGATACTTCCATACTGTAACATGTCAGAATTGTCTTATATTTAAATGCTGAATATTTCATTATACACACATAGCACATTTCATCTATCCAGCAATGTTTATCCTTTGATGAACATTTCAGTTGCAATTTAATATTTAAAAATTGTAATGGTTTTAAAGTAGGCATGATATCTGCAGGAGTACTTTGCAGTGGTATAATGCTGAGCAAAAAACCTTGTACCCACATGGTCAACAAACCAATGACCCAAGAGTCCTAGGAACCAGAAATGTCAAGATCCAACACTGACAGTTCTATAAGTGCTTTCAAATATATCTCAATCTTTACACAGTTGTTGGGCCATCAAACCTAGTTGTACCCTCAAGTTGTAGACCACCAGATTCCCAATGCAGAAATTGCCTCTGGCATGGCCTCTGTAAAAAGGCAGGAAGACCCTCAATGACACTCCCAGGGCGGCTACATTCTGATCTGCTTTTGAAAGTCTAAGCTATTAGTTTTCCCTTTGGTACACACTAACTGGTAGAAGGCTCTGAAATTGCCTAATCTACTTTGCTCTTATGAATCATTATAAAGTGTGAGGTCCACTTCTGTGAGAGTACTGGGAACTCAACTCCCCTTCATTAAATGGGAATAGAAAGTAAATCTCATGAGGTTCCTTCTAGAATAAGAAATTTTAAGTCACAGACTATAACTGAAAATGTTATAGTATGTTGAATATGCCCAGCTTAACTATACTGCTGTCTTCACATTCTTCTTCCCATGATTGTGAAGAGCAACACCAGACTCACTCATCCCATCAAGAACCCACCCAAATCCAACATGCAAAGAAAAGTCCTTTGTGGACAGTGTTTTCCTGGAGGACACCAAGAGGCAGAAGAATAGCTCTAGATTTCTTTTTGTAGAGTTGCCTTCCCCAAGACACAGGCAAAGTACCCCAAGCTTGAAGGAAGTAAGCCCATTGGACTCAAATCTGAAGTGAACATGAACCTACAGAGCAGTTGGTGCAGGTCTCCTTTACCTTTATGACCAATTGAATACAGGAAGCTGAGCCCAGGGATGAAAGAAAGAGGAAAAGAAAATGAAAACAGATCCAAGTTGGGAACCAGTGTTATGAGATGACCTGGAGTCCAATGAGCTCTTCTGAAGTTTGGAGACCATTGTTCTGCACTTGTATTCTGTCTTTAGAACAGAAATGCACACACATGGGTCAACAAGAATGAAACAGGGTTGGGATCCTTCCACCTTCTCTAGATAGAAGCCAGTCAAAATGGAGATACCAGTGCCAGTGGTTGGGAAATCTATGACGAGCATAGGCTCTGAGGCTGGTGACCTAGGCTTGAATCCTTGTTTCCCAAGTATACTCTGGACATGCTATTTACCTCCTCTGCCTCCACTCCCCCACTTGTGAAATAGGCATCATAATTTAGAAATGCTTAGATGGTGTCTGATGTACGATAACTACCCAAAATGTATCTGCCATGATTCTTAGTGAACTTAGAGTTCCAATAATCCCCTCCCTGCTGCTTTACACACACTTTTCCCCTGCAGGTATGCAAAGTGTATGCCTCCTCATCTCTTGTCCATCAAAACTTGTTTTCCGGAGAGGAGTGAACAGTTAGGTCATTCGACTGAGTGTGAACTTGTCACATGGTTTTCACTTTTCTAAGTGTTACCAGTAGCTATGAAATACAGGGCTTTCACCCTGCCAAAGGACACCAAAGAGAACAGAGGATTTCATTTCAGGGAAGAAAAGAGCTTCCCAGGGCATCTGAACACAGCACAGGCAATGTTTTTCTTTATTTGCTTGCTTGTTGTAGTGTGTTTTTAAGGCAGCCGTTATTGGTGGTATGACCTTTGTCCTTAAACAGTCCTGAGCAGAGCTGGGTCACAAATCAGCCACTGTTGGTGCCTTAGAGCTGAGTCTATGAAGTATGAAAGCATTACTCTCAAAATAATGACAACATTCCATGTCCAGTAAAGAGTGGGCTAGCATGGGAAGTTTCCTTTAACAAAGTCTCTCTGGTAATGCTATTTATTCAATGGCTTAATAATTAATCAGGGAAAAGAAAGCTACATCTAAAGGAAGTGATGAAAAATCAATGAGCAAATGTCCATCACAACTGGTGAGAAGAAAACGGGCTTCAGCAGCCTGAGCCATGAGGAGCCTGCTGCAGCCACAAATCCCTTTAGAGCTGTTCCCTCCTGTTCTCCCCCATGTTCCCCATTTGTCACACAGATGAGAAAGTCCAAATCAATGAAGTGAAAAAATAAAAAATCAAAATAACAAGACAGATGTATTTCTGACAGGCAATTTTGTGTTTCTTTGTCTTTTCAAACAAAAAGTAGCAGTGCTATTTCCGCAACCTCTGCACTCCTCTACTCCTTAAACGATTAACATAAATGGAGAGCAGTACAACTGAAGAAACATACTCATTAGAGAAATATTTCCAGCTACTTCTGGGGAAAACATTTAGGATGCGTCTGAGACCCCCCTCAAAATATTGACTTCATGTTTCAATGAATATCAGGATTTATTATCCCTTGAGGTAAATATTGACCTCCTCATTGCCACAGTCAATATTTACTGTGCTTCTCACTTCAATAAATCTTACTGTCCACCCAAATGAGAATTCAGTACCTGCTTACCTAAACCAGCTATACAAAAAGAAAAATTAGGAAGGCAAGAATAAGGGGCCTGAATAACTCCAAGTTACATTTTCTGGAAATCAGGAGATGGCTGACTGGTAGAAAAACCTAGAGAAACTTGCTCAGAGAGTATGATTTGCATTCAGTATTCCATCATTGCTCTTCAAATCCTTGTTTTTTTCTACACATAGTCTTGGTTTTTCCTTGGTTCTTCCTTCAAACAATTTCAGGAGCTGCTGAGAATAAGAACCATGTACTTGTGTTTATTGTCATAAAAAACACTTAATCTTGGCCCTTCCTTGGTTCTTTCTTGGAGAGAACAGATCTTTGCTCTGTCCGTTTCTCTCAATACCCACCCCAACCCCCTCACCCCATCAACAATCATACAGAATCTGCCAGCTGGGAATTCTGGGAAGGATCTGACACCTCTTGACATAATATTCTGCCAAAGGAAAGTGCTTTTAATTCTGGAAATTTGTAGATAAGTTCTCATCGGTGTGGTGCTGTCTTGAGAAGAATGCTGTTCAAGAGGTTGAGTTCCAGGGCATACCAGTTACTTCTTCAAACTTTGGCTGTGCGAGAAAATGTTGCATTCCTGCATAACTCCCTAAAATTCTACATACAGCTTCTCTTAGGATACTCCTAGGATCATTCTTTCACTGGCTGTTCCTCACTTGCCATGTGAGAAAGTGGGTACAGAAGAACTGAGCAAAGTGAGACAAAGCATAATTACAAGCAATCCATAGAACAACAGCTGAGACATGGAACATGCAACAGACTTTTAAAATGCTCATGGAATGAATAAAATATGCAAACATATGTGGGCTTAGGGACTATTTTCTCTTTTCCAGATGGAACCTGATATAACACTGGTGTAGTAGCTTTCTAAAGAGCCCACTAGGAGGTAGTACATAATGTTTCTGGGCAATTATTGATATTATTCCAATACTGACTTTGAGTGTTAATTTAATATTCTAAAAGTCTTACTTGGAAGTTTTTCCAAAATTAGATTCATTTGTAGTTTGGTGTCCAGGCTACTTATTGTACTTGTCAATCCAAAAAAGACCCCAATAATTGCATTTTCTTATATTGATGCCCCTCCTATATACATAATGGGAATTTTCCAGAGTTCACTGTTTTTTGTTAAATCATAGGTTGCTGGGAAGAAAACACTAGCTATTAGTCATCCAATTTGTTCCTCCACCAGAAGAAATTGAAGCCTCTAAAGCTGATTAAGTATGAATACTTTTCATACCGACACTTTCAGCCAGATAGAAAAATACCAAGTCATAAAATGCAGGAGTTTCAGCAGTCAGTCTCTGACATTAACATTCTGCAATGTCTAAGGTTGGAGAGAATGGGTCAAAGAAAAATCACGCCCTAAATTTGGTGTCTGGAAAAAAGAAAATACATAAATAAATAAATTAGGTTTTGGACAATGTCCACTGATAAAATATCCACTAAATTTTTCTTCTCTTTGCACATGTCCCTCCACTCTTAATAAAAACTATTCACTTTTCTAGATAATAGGGTCAAATAAGTGATTTAAAGGGCCAAGAGTATTGATCTGCAATGCACTTATTTCGTGGTAACTTAAAAAGAAATGTGTACTTGATTATAAATTTGTCTTGGATGGTAAGTCCCTAGGAGGAAGGAAACACATCTGCTTTTGCTTTTACCCAGTTTCCAGCACCTCCACATGATGTTGGAAGTTTACACCATTTAAAAGTGTATTTAAAAATACGGTTCATTAGCCATGAGAGTGTGTATAAAGGAAATCAGTAACTGAGTTTTGGAATCCTATTTTAAAATCCTTCAAACAATCCCAGCAGCTGCCGAGAACAAGAACCACATACTTGTGTTTATTGTCATAAAAGATAAGATGCAGCAAATGTCTGTTGTTTCCCACATCACCTACCATCATTTAAAAAGCAGCTAGAAAATAGATTTTTTTTTCAATCTACAAAGTTACTAAGAAATAGAAAGACATTGGCAAAATAAAGTAACCGGCTGACTTTCTTTGAAAATCTGACAAAACTCATTTTATCTGATTCATCTTGATGTCTTCAACACACTCTCAGGTTGATAAACAAACAGGAGAGAACATCAATTCATCCTTTTATTTTCAACTGTGCTTTCTATGTAAGCAACTATCCATTCTGTAAAGCTGAGAAGTGGCTCTTTGATTGTGTTCACATTTGATTAAGAAACTGTGCTTGGCAGACCAAAATACACCAAACTGTTAATTGCTTTTTAAAAGAGAATTATGACACTTTTAACAAGCCACATATCTTACTAAGCATTGTTAGGGTAGATGCTCTCATTCTGCTGAACTGTCTTATTTTGAGATTTGGGTCCCTAATTGCTTATAAACCATACTGTTTATTGAGTATTAACTCTGGCATGGTTGTTTATTATGGGAGCTTACTGCTTAATGCCTATAAAAAGCAGCATAAATGAGCTACTCTGTGCCTATGGTGTTTCCCATCCCAAAAACATACACACACACACACACACACACCCCACATGTATGCATGCATACATACACACACACACATATACACACATATATTCTCAAGCTCACAGAGTCACACTTAAGTTCATCAACTGCAAGAAGCAGAGTATTGGCAGAATTATGCAGAGGTAAAGCCTAAGTAGCACGTTGCCTGGTAACCAGAAAGCCTTCTGTTGATTCACCAGGGTGTCGACCATACATTTTCCTCTGTACATTACCTACAATGAAAAGGTCGGTGACCCAATGAAATATCAGATTAAGTCTAACTATTAACTGGACAAATGCATTTAAAGTGCTCTTGTACCCTGGTTCCCTGTGATTAGTATACATTATGTTCTGCCAAGGCAAGCATGAATCATTAATATATTCAGAGTCCATGGCTCTCTGCAATGAAACATAATAACTCAGCACTGAGTAATGCAATGTACTGTGTTTATAAGATGTGGAGCCTTCAGTTAGGGTGATCTACAATGTTGTTATTTTGTGGTAAAGACACAGCTCCTTTTTTTCCCCCTTAGTAAATAGTATTTGTCATTCCCTTAAAAAGACTGAAAACATCTTTCTCTGAAAAAAAGTGCTTACTGCATCACTGCGTCTGTCTTGGGAAGGAAGGGTAACTTGACCCATAAATAGATGCGTTGTTTTTCCCACTCTATGAAGTACTTTTCTCCTCCTACCATTTAAGGTCAGTCCTAATAGACCCAAGCCTGGAAAAATCTGAATATTTAAAATGAAATGAAGGTCAACAATCTCAAGGCAAAACTCCAGGGATTAAATTTGAACTCTAACCTCTTCTTGTTCTCCCTTTTTTGTGGTGCTGCTACAGTGGCCAGCTGGATTCAGTATGGAAATGCCAAGCTGGGAATGTGTCCAGTTCTGTTTTATCTCTAGTAGCTAGAAACAGAAATCTGGATTCTGTGAACTCCCTTATAATTCAACTTCTTTGTAGAACATGAAATTTGTCAAGCTAATCTCAGAGAAAAGAAGTGATTGTGGTCAGATGGGGTTTTGTTACTAGCTCTCCCCTACTTATCCTATTTATCCACCACATTTTGTGGTGCTAAGGAGAAGCCAGTGGGAAGAGGAATGACAGAATCCCCTCCACACTAAGACTTTTCCTGCAATTTACTCCCACCACCAGCTGGGCACAGACATTTCTCTCACTCACAGTTATTGATTAAACTGAAACACAATTGAATTAAGTGAGTTTAGCAGACAGTTGAAAACAACTACTAGGCACAGTGCTGAAACAGAAAAGACCCCCTCCACTCACCCAGGTCAGGGAGCTGGCTTAGCGAGGAGCTGTTATACACTCTTAAAGCCGCCATCTGGCTGAAGCATTGTGAATGAGAGGTTCTGAAAAGTGAATTCTACCCATGCTTCTGAGAAATGTTTTATTTATGTTTATATGGAAGTGAGGGAAGTAACTCCCCACCCCCTGCCCCAATAGATGGGACTGGATAACTTGGAGAGGAAGACATGGACTAATCCAAAGAAATGTTGCCCACACTCTATAACACAGAAATCTGTAGGCCCTTTCTATTGTTTTAGCTTCTTGCTTTGTCTTCCTTTTCTTGTTTATCTCTGGTGTTTTTCATAGAGTTCACAGTGTTAGAGACCTACAGGATGTCTTAGATTATTCACTGAGAAGTCTCCCAGGACTAGAACAGGGCAGTTCTCATTTTCTCTGGGCCAGCAGCTACCATTTCAAGGTGCCACTAAAGAAAGATCCCTTATGTTCCCAAACCCTTACTGTGTACTTCTAATAAATATTCCTTGTTAACAGACTAGGAATTCTAAATACCACATTACTTATTTCTATGAAAGTGGCCTTATTTCTCAGACCACGGGAGCCATAAGGGATTTACTTCGCAGGCAGAACAAAGTTTCTGATCATCTAAGGATGCTTTAATGTTTATGTAACTCACTTATGCTTTCAAAAATGTCTCCAAATTTTGTGATCATCTGGATAAGCAAATCCACTGTTATAGGTCAAATTGTGTTGTTCCTCCCTATATCCCAAATTCATATGCTAAAGTCCTTATACCCAGTAGTACCTCCAAAAGTCACTATATTTGGAGAAAGGGTCTTGAAATAGATAAGAAGTTAAAATAAGAAAAAATGGGAGAACTCTAAACCAATATGACCGGGTCCTCATAAGAAGAGATTATAAGAAAGACATGCAAAGGGATGACCCTGTGATAAAAATCATTTATATGCCATGGGAAGAAACTTCAAAAAAAAAAACCCATAATATCTTGACCTTGGATGCACAACTCTGGAACTATAAGAGGATGGATGCCTGTTGTTAAGACACCCACCGCCTTCTGGGATACTTTGTTATGGCAGCCCTGGCAAAGTAGATCATGTGTGCAGCAATGTTAGATCACAGAGAATGAAAACTCAAAATATGAAATCAGATGTTAGCCTGAACCTCATTGGACTCTGGATAAATGCTACATATCTATGTTTATATGACTGTGTAGATTACTGTGCAGACTAGCCTAACAGTCTTTTGCTTGCATCTTGTCTCCAAAGCCATACAAGTAAGGAATCTCACCTTACTATTTTGTCTAATTTCCCTTATGTTAACATCAAGGACACCCATTTGGAAGAGAATGCAGGTTTACCAATTCAGAGTGTATACAAATGAACATGGGATTCATTCTGAACATAAGAGGTAATTGAGAGTGCCAAAGAGAGAGATTTGGACTGAGAGTAAGAGAAAGAACTGGCATTAATCTATCTAGGAGACCTACACAATGATAGGAAAATGTAATCTCCAGCAAGTCCTTCATTCCATCATGTCTCTGCATAATAGGGACCATAATAACTCTCTTCTTATATTAACACTCAGAAGAGAGGTCATAAAACAATATAGTGTATTTATTAAGGCAAAAGATGGAATGGAGGCTGACGAATGTACCAGGGAAGCACCATTAGCAAAATGATGAATTAAAGCTCCGTTTGCATTTCTATTGTGATGGATCATCACTTGTTAGCTTAAGTAATCCCAATGCTTTGATTATAGCTATCAGCATATAAAAATATTGCCTGAGCCTCAAAGGTGTAGTGTCCAAATGTGCTTATGGAAGCTCAAGTACATTATCACTCACTGAAGTGCTGAGGACTCCAAAAGAATGATGAAGATATTAAACAAATAATTAGTGTTATCAAAACCGGTGGGAATAGGTCCCTAATTTATGAATAGGTCACTTTGTACTCTCTTCATGGAGGTTGGCTTCTCTTCTTCAGGTTCATAAAATAAAAAAGTATTTTACTATTTTACTGGTGAGCTCCCCTCTACCAAGTCTTGAAGCTTGAAAAGAAGAACAAGGATTTGAGTTCAAATTTGAGTTCAGAGTGATAATGATAATGACAACAATGACTATCAGAACCACAACAGGTTGGCATGTGATGGAATCATAAAAGTATGCTTTCCTGGACACTAATTGTTGGAAACTCAATATAGGAAGATAATTGGGAACAACAATAACAAAATAACCTTTTGTTTTAAGCTCTATGTTTCTAAAAAAAGATATTCCCTTTCTAAAATAAAAAACAAAAGAGAGTCAATTGTAAATGTGACTTTACACTTAAAAAAACACCTTGTTGACCACTTAGGAACTGGCTAGCTGCCTAGAACTATGTTTTGGGGTGCTGTCCTAAGGGAGTGGTGATCTGGGATATCACATGACCAACTAAGCATGGTCTATAAACTATCTCTGGTATGTCTATAAAGATGTCTCTAGATGGGATATCCGTTGTCTTGGTAAATCAACAAAAAGCACTCTCCCAGGTTGGAAGGGGGAGGTACTCTCTCATGCCTTGAAAAGAGCAAAAAGAGGAGAAAAGAAGTATTTGTTCTTTTCTCCTTACCTCACTGTTTGAGCTGAAGCATCTCCTCCTAGACTGGGATTTACTTCATCAGTCCCCTCCATTTTCAGGTTTTCAACACTAC
Source organism: Uropsilus gracilis (assembly GCA_004024945.1). NCBI lineage: Eukaryota > Metazoa > Chordata > Mammalia > Eulipotyphla > Talpidae > Uropsilus > Uropsilus gracilis. Next base: position 7,831 of record PVHY01000283.1, on the reverse strand, counting down.
CCCTGACATTCCTGCATCTTCAACCTGCAGTCAAACCATGCAGCTTCTCCACCTTCTGAATCTGTGAACCAGTTCCTCATCTATTAACAACCCAGAAAGATGAGATGAAGATATCAGTGAGTCACCAGGGCAACCTGAACACAGCCTACCTAGGCATCAGATCACCTTTAAGAATAAATCTCTTCATTGTTTATGCCACTTTTAGAACATTTTAATTTCTTCCCAAAATATCCTAACATGCATGGACAACCTCTGTGTGACTTTTGTAAGATTCTGGATTATACAGCAAATACATTATGTAATAGTTTCACTCACTGCAGTAAATCGTGGGATACTGAGAACACAAACCATCAGAGTTAAATGGAATTTAGACAAGAATTTACCAGTCTTGCTATTTTACAGACAAAAAAAAAGGCAAAAAAACCTAAGAGTATGAGGTTTAATGACTTTGACCATAGCTCTTGCATCTGGTCTCACTCATTCAGGCCGTGAAAAGGGGGACAAACTGGGTTGCCCCAGGTGACTGCTACTGTTGAACCAGAGAGTTCAGGGAAACCCCTCATTTACGAAATGTCACCAAGAAGAAGCCATGACTCGCCATTGAGTGATTACTTCCTTGCGTTTTCCTCTGAACAAACACACATACATGCATGCATGCATCTTCGCGTGTACGCACCTACACACACACACACACACACACACATTTTCTAGAAATGTCTACATCTATAATTAACTCTGATATTCCTTCTAGCCCTTTTTCTTTCTCGCAGACTTTTCTAACTTCCTTGGCTGCTCAGCTTCACCCTTCCTTGGGTGAGGCAGGGAAAACTGGATTCTCCTTTTCGATGGATATCACACTATTATAGATATCAAAAACCAAAGGTTCAAGCTCTCCAAAAGTGTAAGATATACTTTGCTCTATAGACCCAGAAAAGGCGTCTTGTCACCTTGGTATGGGAGCTGGAGGTCTCCAGGCCCAAAGAGCCTTCCCCAGGTTTGTCACCATTGGTTAAAGAATGCAGATGGAGCTACTTGAGACTGAGGAGATGCTTTGTCTAAGTCCTTCTCCTTTCCCTAATCAAAGAAGATACCACATCCCAAGCTTCTGCAGTTTTCAGATTGGAAAGGCAGTCACTGCTCCCTTTTTTATAATCCAGAAGAATTTAACAACCCAGAATGTAGTTTGGAGGGTCTCATCTTAGGGTAGGTTTATCAATGAACGTGCTCTCCCTAAGAGTCTCTCTCATCTTTATCCTCAGAGTAAGGATGGGATAATCCCCTGTCTGATGTGGGAAGTTTCACTCTTCTTGATACTCCTGGTGCCTAAATGCAGGCTAAATATCCCATTCAATTATTGTGTAGAATTTATAACCATGTAAATTCTCCATACATAAGCTATTAAATTGTTTTTCCTTTGCTGGCCTGTCTGATGCTGTTTTTATTACTCATGTAACCAGAGAAGAATTCATCAGCCTGATGAGGGTGATTTGCTCCCTCCTTGACAAGCTCAGACCCTTGAAGAACCAGGTAATCTGCCTCCAAGTCCAGCTTTGCAGTTTGCATTGTGGTTGCCTCTCCCTAACAAGAGTATTGCTACTTTCTTTATAAAGAGTCTAAAGCTCCTTCGCTGGAACTGAAAATATAAAACTGAAAGTAATTTCACCCTCCTATCTGGAAAACAATCAAGGGAAGCTCAAGTCCTTTTCTATGCCTGGAAGGTGATGTTGTTTACACTCAGTTCCTAATACCACTGAAGGTGGGCATGAGACTGGCCACAAGTCAATATAATTTGTCTCTCTTTAACCTAAGTTTTCTTTATAAACAATACAAATTAATGTTCTACTCCATAAACTAGATGCCTGTAAATTTGCTTGTTATTACGGAAATACTTCATGTGTTACAGTTAGCAATGTCAAAACACAAGAGATCAGGCCTCTGAGAGGGGATCAGGGATATAGGAAGATAAAGTGAATTCTTTCAGAAAGGAATGCTCTTATTAGTTTGAGTTTACTTTTGTTTATTGGATAGTACATTTAAAGCACAAGAGAAATCTTTATTGCTGATAACAGTATGGACAGCGGGCATGTTTCTGCCGTTGGCGACAACTCTGACCTAAAATTTGGTTCCCCTTAATTTTTTCATCACACAAGGGGACAGGAAACCATTTTATTGAGCGTCTGCTGTATTCAAGTCTGTCTGGGAAGCAGTGTAGGCAATTATTGCGTGCTTCCTGGGTCAGAGAAGCCTTGTCATTATTCTAACTTCTCACTAATCTCTTAAGGCAACTATTATCCTCATTTGACAAATGCTGAAAGAAACTCTTAGAAGTGAAGTAACTTGCTCATGGTCAGAAGAGTCAGATTTATGGATTTCAGGGCTCTGGCTCTTTACCTGGAATACACATCTTATAATTCTAAGCATGCCTCAAAGGGCATGAGAATATCATCTACTAAAGCTGGTAAACTGGCTTTATCATAATAACAATACCTATGTAGTAACATTATTTTTAATAGAAATTTGACCAACATAATTGATTGCTTTCTTTAGCAAACCAATTTCTAAAACACTACCTGAAAATCACTCCCCACTCTGAGACAACTACACCAGCTCCCATGTGGCCTTGCAACTTTAAACAACCTTGGTGACTCCAATATTTTCCAGGTATGTTCTAGGAGTTGACAGGCACAGAGATTACATCTCACTGTGTGAAGCCCTTCCTCTTAGTCAGGCTTTTGGTAACATTTAAGGGTTAGTTTCCAAGGAATGACTTGGAAACGGTGCACGAGTATTTTTTTTTTTTTTTTTGGAATTTTAAGAAAAAGCAAGAAGATAGGAATTGATAATGAAGATGGGACCCTAATATGAGCAGTATTGAAGCTGAGCCCCCAATATGGGCAGTATTAAAATTTAGGCATTGATGCCTTTAACTGCGTCTAAAAAAACACAAAGGTAAAAGAGGTCTAAACAAAGAGGGTACTTTTACTTTGTTGCAAATTCCATGTGTGGACCCAGAAGAGAGAATGTGTCAGCTAGAGGGTGTGTAAAGGGAAATTGGAGCCTTTGGATTTTAGGAGAAAGGAAAAATAAATAAATTAAAAAGGCAAGGAGCCGAGAGACTAGGGAGACTTTTGTGGAGAGGAGAGAGACGATAATGGTAGGCAGGTAAAGAGTAGCCTGAGTGACCAGGCTGGGCAGAAGACCCCTGGAAGAGTGACTGGTGGTGGCAAGGAGTCATGGAGACTTACCGGTAGAAGAGTGGTCCGTGTGGAGAGTGCGGCAACGCAGCAATGTGGCATGAAGAACTGGTACCTAAAGATGGCCAGGGATTTGGAAAGCTGATTTGTGCATCAGCAATTGTGGAAAAGTTTGAAACACCTTGGAGAAGCGGAGCAATTTGGAACACTGGAAAGAGAAGAAAAGAGAAGATGTCAGAGAAAGACTGGAATTTGCAGAGTGCTTACCTCAGGTTTGGAGAGGCAAAGGGGCAGCATCATGGACATGTATCTTTGGGAACTTTGGGACTGAAAATGGTGACTGGGATAAGATAACTGACCACTTGTGACTTTAAGGACTTTTTGTTTTCTCTGCTAATATTCCCTTGTAAATAAGCCCTGTTGCTAAACTGCATTTTGAGTAGCAACTGCTACTCGTGGGCGAGAGATCCTGGGAGGCAGAAGCCGCATTTTAAATGTGGCTTGCTGGTTGCAAGCCTTCTGCCCCATTTGGACCCAATTTCAATAAGGTTAGCTATTAAAGTATTGAAGACTCTTCTGTTGAGTTTTGCTGGGGCAAAAACTGGAGAAATAGAGCATTAACCGGAGAGACATAAGGTCAAGAGGTAATAAAGATATGTGGCAATAATCAAGCAAAAACGGGGTCTGAAATGTTTTGTCAGTGAACTGATTCCACTTAAGACTTCCCACATCTCCAAGTCTACTTTCATTTGTAGGAATATTTCAAGTGTGCATCCCTTCTAGACTATTTTCTCCCTGTGCCAAGGATTGCCACGTGGAAAGTATTTAGCATCCCAGTGACACCCAGAGTCAATAAAGTCTTCATCAATAATTAGCTCTCAATCATTATTTAGGATGTGTCTTAATCCATTTAAGCTGCTACAATAAAACATTATAAAATAGATGGTTTATAAACAACAGAAATTTATTTCTCCCAGTTCTAGAGATTGGGCATTTCCAAGAAAAGGGCAGATTTGGTGTCTGGTGAGACCTTGCTTCCTAGATGGTCATCTTTTTGCTATAATCTCATGATAGGACAGACAAGGGGATTCTGGGTCTCTTTTACGGCAGTCCTAAACCCAGTCATGAGGCCTCAGGTCTCATGACCTAATCATCTTCCAAAAACCCCACCTCCTTTTACCATCCCCTTGGAGATAAGGATTCCAACATATGAATTTTAAGAATACAACTATTTAACACATGAAAACAGGAAAGAATGAACAGATGTCAGAACCAACAGCTTAGTATTTGTTACACTTCACAAAAATGTTTTCAACGTCTTGCAATGTGTAAGATCTTAGTATAAGGATTTTTTTTTAATAAATCAAGAAGGTGTGAATGGTAGTGGACATTTTACAGAATAGGAAAATAAGATGCAGGAAGACTTACATGATTGATCAATAATTCTAGAAGTGGTAGATCTAGGATCCTAGTCCAGACTACGTTTTATTTTATTTCATTTTATTTAGATTTTTTTTTTCTTTCTCTAGACCTTAAATACCAAGGTAGGAACTTTTCACATATTCCAATCCGCTATTTAACCAGAGAAAGAATGTCAATGGGATTTCAGTTGGCCTTTTCTTAAATAATCATAGAATGGAATCAAAACTTAAGCAAGGCTTTTATTGAATTATTCCTGAATATTGGTTTCCCTTTCATAGCAACCTAGATTGAATACATCAAGTATAGTCCTCAAGATTTGCAGCTTGGGGTTTGGAGAGTCTTGCTTTTCTAGGGTACCTCTTATGGGGTTTGGGGAGTCTTGCATTTCTAGGGTACCTCTAATGAATCATGTTCCTCAGTTCATCCTTGGGACACCTGGACAGAAGCACATTGCAAAAAGGCCCAGCTCCTTTTTATATTTTCTGGGGGCATGATCAAAATGTGAGAGGCTAAACAAAAGCACCAAGATCTACAATTCAAGCTGCTTTACCATGATCAGACAGAAGCTAGAAACTGGGAGTTTTTATAAGTGTCTTTTCAGGACTCAGACAAAAGAATGATGGGTACCAGAGAGAAATGAGAATGGGGGAGAGTAGAGGAGGTCGATGGGTTGATGGTGGATGATAACTTCACATTTGATGGTGATAGATTTTCTGAATTGAGAAATTGTATACTTGAAACCTATATGGTGTTATAAACTGAAGAAACCCCAATAAGAACATTTTTTAAAATAGATAAGTAAACAGACATCTATTTAGTACCTATGCCAGTTAAAAGCCTTCCTCCTTCTGGCCTGGTTATTTTCTCATATTGATTTCTTACACTTCAATATCTATACACAAGCCTGTGGCTGCTTATCCTTTGCTCACATATCAAATTCCAGGTATTGATTTTTAAAATACAATTAACAAAAAAATAATATGATTTAGAACTGCAAAATAAATTCACTTCTCATTCCTTAAAAATATGAACTCAGCTCTGTTACTTACCCTTTGTTATGCCCTTTCAGGGGAATGCAGCAATTCTCTTTGCTTACCCATTTCCCTGACTGTGCTGACCTTGTAGAGAGTGTCCTTCTCTAAGGTCCAAAAACTGGCAAGTAAGCTCATAGGATGGTTTTGTGGTGCCTTGCAAAGCACAGTGGTTATGGAGTTAGAGGCCCAAATTTCAATTCTCTCTGTCATTTTTTCTTGTGTCACTTCAGATTTGTGGGAACCCAAATTCAAAAATATTTCCCCATGATTCTATGAAACTCTCCCTCTGGCTTTATCATAAAGGACACACCTCTTTGTGTATTTCCCACATACAATGCCCAGGAATACCAAGGTTAGTGAAAATAGTACTAAAACCTGATAATCATTTAACTAATAATCATTTAACTAATATATTTCATTTTCATATTCAGACACATTTCTTGTCGCATAGGTTCTTTTCAAAGGCACTTTCACACAGCACAGACATCATCAATAGTAGTGTCAAACAGCAGTTTATAGCTTGTCATTTTATGTATGTTTGTCATTATTGCAAGTAGTATACATAAAGTGAAAGTAATAGCAATGTTGGGCATAGTAGAAATCTTATGCAAATAGACTATGAAAATCATCATTTATCATCAGGGAATTATAAATCAAAACCACAATGAGATATCACCTCACACCTGTGAGAATGGCCTATATTAAAAAAAAATCAGTGTTGATGAGGTGATGAGGGTATGGGAAGAAAGGAAACCTCTTACACCATTAGTTGAAATGTAGACTATTTCAGTCCTTATGAAATTACTCAAGACTAAAATGGATCTGCCACATGATCCAGCAATTCTGCTCCTAGGTGTCTACACAAAAACACTTATTTGAAAGGAAACCTGCACTGATGTTAATTGCAGCATTATTTACAATAACCAAGCTATAACAACCTAAATGCCCACAAACAGATTAGTGAATCAAGTAGGTACACAATGGAACACCACTAGTGATCAAAAAAGTTGAACTCATTCCATTTGTGGCAACATGGATGATCTGGAAGGGATTATGCTAAGCAAAATGAGCCAGAAGGAAACAGAAAAATAACAGATGGTGTCATTTACATATGGAATAGAGAGACCAAACAAAAGGTCAAAGACAAACTTTAAAATCAGTTCTTGAAAGATGACCACAGATCTGAGGCATGGGCGGGAGGGGAGGGTAGACTAGGGCAATGTGGGGTGATCATGGACTGATTTTGTGATGGGAGAGCTAAGGGAACAACAAAGAACTATAAACAAATGGTGCCATCACCATTAATTAGCAACTACCTTAAGTGAAATACTAGTTATTTCTACTCTCTGTGGTCTCAATAAGAACAAAAGTTCTAGAATGTGGGATATGTAGCTTGTCCTCTGTGTCACCAGTATTAAGCATGCATTTACTTTGTCTCGGTGAATAACTTGATTGTTGCCATTTCAAATGTCTGAATTATTTCTCAAAATAACCCCTGTTCTTAACATTAGTTTTCTCCTTTGTTTTCCTCTTTTTTGTTATCTTACACATAAATTTCCAGCACATTTTATTTTGCAGACCACTGGTTTGTAGCTTTTAAGGAACAACATCTGTATAAATTCCTATTAAAAGTCCTATTCATCTCAGTTGAGTAGCAGCCTCTCAGGTACACACCCAGACTTATGGCTTGAGTTCCAATTCTGCCCTTCATTCCTGAAGAAGGGTGTCAGGTGAAAACCTCATCCAGGGTTTCATCTTCTGAGTGGTGGTTTCTTTTGGTAAGAAGGTGATGGGTTCACAAGCCCTGGTGCCTGTCAACAGGAAACACTCAGGAACTCAAGGTGGCAGACTTTGTCTTAGACAAACTTGTGAGCAGGTAGTGCCCTTGTGCTTAATGGATTAATCGCTCCTTATCCCTTAGCCTGATAACATTTAAGGAAACCTCTGTACTTAAGTAACACAGATAAACACCTACTTAGATTGCCTATTTGTTTTAGAACTGAAAAATTTAATTCAAGAAAATATAGGTCTGTGAAAGACTCTAAAGTTTTTATAAAACTAAAATCTAGTTTTCCTCAATAAACTGTGCTTTAGCCAGTTTATAATAAAGGGGTCTCTGATTATGCCATAGTAATAAAAACATTTAAATATTTAATTGAATAACAAAGTTGAGCTGCTATG